>VZQC01007304.1:1012063-1023060 GCA_009823505.1 Rhizomys pruinosus
AAAAAAAAAAAAAAAAAAAAAAACTATTCTAGGCCGGGCGTGGTGGTACACGCCTTTAATCCCAGCACTCTGGAGGTAGAGGCAGGCAGATCTCTGTGAGTTCAAGGCCAGCCTGGTCTACAGAGCGAGTTCCAGGCCAGCTGGGGCTACGGGGAGACCATGTCTCAAAAACAGCAAAACAACAATAACAATAACAACAACAACAAAAACTATTTTAGGAGCTGGTAGGTGTAGCTCAGTGGCAAAGCACTTACTTAACATGAGCAAGGCCCCAAGTCCCATTTCTAGTAGCAGAAGTACAAAAAAAGAAAAGAAAATGCCAGGCATGGTGGCACATGCCTATAATCTCAACACCCAAAAGCTGAGGCAAGAGTATAGCTAAGCTATATACTGAGACCCTATATCAATCAATCAATCAATCAATCACTAGATATGGTAGTTCAAACTGGTTTACACCTGTTTAATCAAGCTTTCCACAGACTGAAGTAGGAGGATTGCTGCAAGTAAAGGCCAGTCTGGAGTAAAGAGTGAAATTCTGCTTCAAAACAATGAAAAGTAGGCACAGTGGTTTCAGTCTGTAATCCTAGCATACATAGTGAGCTTGAGGCTATGGTGGTTTGAATGAGAGTGCTCCCCCATAAGCTAATGCATTTGAACACTTGGTCAGCTGGTGGCACTGCCTGGGGAGGGTCATGGTCATAGAAGCTTTAGAAGGCATGGTCATATGGAGAAAGCATGTCGGGGTGGGCGGGGCCTTGAGACTTCACAGTCTCATCCCACTTCCACTCACTCTCTCTGTTTTCTGCATGCATTAAGATGTAAGCTCTCAGCTCTCTGCTCTGGCTGCCTCCTACCATGCTTCCCACCATTATGGCCTCTCTCTCTGGAACCATAAGCCAAAATAAACTCTTCTAGAAGTTACCTCAGTCATGGTCATTTTATTTTATTTAATTTTATTATTTTGCCTTTTTGAGACAGGGTCTTTTTGTCTTGGGACTCACTATGTAGACCAGGCTGGCCTTGAACTCACAGAGATCCACCAGCCACTGCCTCCCAACTGCTATGCCTGGCTTCAGTCATAGCAGAAAAGTAACTAATACATAAGTTCAGTACCGCCAATATGCCAGACCATATTGTTTTTTGGAGGAATGTGGAAGACTCTGGAAGTTTGGACTAGAAATACAGCAGAATGCTGTAAGCAGAGCTTAATGGGCCTTTCTAGTAGATTCTTGGACTGTAAGCCTGGCTCAACATGTTTCAGAGGGAAAGGAAGCAAGGACTTAAATAGCAACTGGAATATAGGCCATTCCTGTGATATTTTGACAAAGAATCTGGCTCCCTTCAGCCGGTCCTAAGAACTTGTTGCAGCTAAATTAAAATGATGGGCTTATTTCTTTGGCAGAGAAAATTTTATTATTTTATTTTTTATTTTTTTGGTCTTTTGGTCCCCTTTTTTATTCTTTTGGTCCCCCTGTAGCCCCAGCTGTCCTGGAATTCACTCTGTAGACCAGGCTGGCCTTGAACTCACAAAGATCCGCCTGCCTCTGCCTCCCAAGTGCTAGGATTAAAGGTGTGTACCACCACGCCCGGCTGGCAGAGAACATTTTACCTAAACTGGGAGGTCCATCCCAAGCTGGCAGCCAAACATGGCAGAGTTGTTCACATGGTACTGGCCTTAGAGGCATGGAAGATGCAAGAGTACAGGGGTCATGCATGGATTATTCCTCCAAAGATTTAGTAAGCTGCTGAGGCCAGGCAGTGTGTGGCAGGGAGGTCCTGAGAGGCCATTTCAAGAACCCATGAAAGTGAAGCCACGGTTGTAGTGGAGACTCTAAGATGTTGGAGATGCCATAACCTGAAACATCTGCCCAAGAGAGAGATGTATGTTATAGGCAGCACAGCTGGAGGGACTGAGCCATCTGAATTCTTTGAAGACACGGGACATAAAGCTACAGGATTTAGTGTCTTCCCTGTTGTGTTATAGTCTTGTTTTGGCCTGGGATTTCCTCTGATGGCCCCATTCCTCCCTTTTGGGATGGGGATGTATATTCTGTGTCCCTGTATGTTGGAAATAAGTAATTTGCTTCTCAATTTTACAGATAGTCATTATTACAAGATTGCCCTAAGTCTTGAAAGAGACTCTGGGCTTTTGAACAATGTTGAGACTATTAAAAACTATTGGAACTTTTAAAATTGTACTACATGCATTTTGTATTATGATATGGTTATGAGCCTATCGGGGACAGAGAGTGGAAAGTACTGGTTTGAATGAGAATATCCCCATAAGCTCACATATTTTGGTACATCTGAACATTTGGCTAGTTGCTGGTGCTGTTGGTGAAGGAAGCACATCATTGGGGTCAGGCCTTGAGAACTTATAGCCTTGTCCCACTTCCTGTTTCTCTCTCTCTCTGCTTGTGAGCACTCAGCTTTGTGCTCTGGCTGCCATGCTTCCCTGCCATTCCCTCTGGAGCCATAAGCCAAAATAAACTCTTCTGTAGGTTGCTTTAGTAATAGTGTTTTATCTCAGCAATAGAAAAATAACTAATACAAATACCAGCCTCAGCTACATGAAAAAGAGAAAAGAAAAAGAAAAGAAATGGACTAAAAAAACTGCTCTGGATATTCCCTATAGCCAATAGATAAATGAAAATTATATGATATATTCATACAATGGAATATTATTTGCCTTAAAAAGAAAGAAAATTCTGACACAGAATTTTTTACATTCGGGAATAAATCTTGAGAACATTATGCTAAATGGAACAAGATAGTCACATAAAGGCAATGAATTGTATCTCTACTTGTATGAGGTAGTTACAGTGGTCAAATTCACTGAAACACAGAATGTGGATTGCCAGGAGCTCAGTGCCAGGGGAAATGGAGAACGGTTGTTCAGGGGGTACAGTTTCAGATTTGCAAGGTCAAGTTCTGAAGATGTGTTGAAGAACATTGTGAATGCATTTCACATGATTTAGCTGCAGACTCAAAAATGGTTAACATGACAAATGTTAGTTACTTGTTTCATCACAATTTTTATAAAGCATAATTACTCTGGATCTCTAGAAGTTCTACAGTTGACCTCGAAGTCATTTGCAACCACTTTTCACCTGAGGAATTATTTAAAAATTTTTTTATGTGTATGAGTGTACTGTCTGCATGTAGGGTGGTGCACCTGTGTTGTACAATGCCACGGAGGTCAGAAGAGGGCATCGGATTCCCCTGGAACTGCAGTTAAAGACAGTTCTTAGCCGCCATGTGGGTGCTGGGAATCAAACCCGGGTCCTCTGCAAGAGCAGTAAGTGTTCTTAACCACTGAGCCATCTCTCCGGCCCCATCACCTGAGGAATTTTTATAGGTATATAAAATAAATATCAAATCAAAACACTTCAGATTCATTATGTGTTTGATTTTTAGTTGTCACATGCTCAAAATCCTTTTATTATTGCCAAATTTTTTTTAACAATAAGTAATGTTATGAGTACAAGCATGCTTCATGTAAAACCAATTTGCAAGCAGCTATGCCCAAACCCACACAGCCCGAGGCTCCCACCGGTGATCTAGCTGGAGGGGCTTGTATGTACAATCGTGTTGATATTGCCAAATTTTTGTGACTTCCACATTCAGGTGTGATTTAGACAACCTGAGAAAGAATGTCAGTTGGGTGTCTGAATGATGAGACTACTTGCTTTATGTGAATGCGGGATGCTCTCCTGCTTCTTTGCTCTCTGAGGACATGTTCTTTGCTGAAGAGCGTCTCTCCAGATTCTATGCTTCTCCTCAGGTGCTGTCCCTAAACCAACAGGCTCTACATCCTGGTCTGCCAGGAATGTCGTAACACCAGGTGAGGTCAGTGCATCCACCTTACTCCCAAGAGCCCTTCTGCTGGTCTGGGTGGTCTACTCTGCCTCCATCCCACCTTGTCTTCTGTCCATACTCCCAACGTGGGAACAACCCAACGTCACTGCCACGAGGAAACCAGAGCGACTGGGAGGTAAGAAGGGCTCCAGTTCAGGACTATATACATCGGCCTCCTCAGAGTGGCCAGATGTAACCATACAGCAAAAAAAGAGCAATGTCTCCTAAAGTGTATGAACGAGAAGTATCTTTATTTAAGTATTAAATGGTAAATAAAATATTTCCGGACCTAAAAAAAAAAAAAAGAGCGGGGCAATGTTCCTAGACATGACAGCCCTCAGGCTGGGAGCACCTTTACTCTTTATGAGGTACAACCCTGTGAGAAGGGCGTTACCTACCTCCCTCTGATGGCTGGAGGACGGAAGTCCCACAAAACTAGGAAGAGCTGAGACAATGTCTGAGTTCTATTGCTTGGCACATCAGTGGACCAGCTCCACTTGCAAGCATCTGTACTTCTGTGCCACAGGGATCTGCCTGGTCTCTGAGGCCTGCTTTGCAAGCCTGACAAGCCTCAAGAGGTGGAGAATTCAGACCCCTGGAGGCATCCTGCAGCAGTGACAGCAGTGCAGGACCCTGTTTCCCTGGACTCAGTGAACCACCTCTGAGGAGGAGCTGTACACCAGCGGCTGGCACTCCCAGGGAACGCTAAGCTTTACCTGTTCTCAGTGGTACCCAGGGGAGGATGAACCTCTTTACAGTCTTCCCGATATGCTGGTCTTTTTTTCCTTTTTTTTTTGTCTTTTCCAGACAGGGTCTCTCTGCAGCTGTCCTGGAACTCACTATGTAGACCAGGCTGGCCTTGAACTCAGAGATCCACCTGCCTCTGCCTCCCTAGTGCTGGGATTAAAAGTGTGCACCACCACGTCCTGGCCCATCTTCTTATCCCTTAGAAGATTTCTTTTTATTTTTTTTTAATTTTTTTTTGTATATGAATGTACTGTCTCATGTAGGTTGTAGGTTTGGCACCCAGTGTCGTGCAATGCTGCGGAGGTTAGCATTGGGTCTCAGATTCCCCTGGACTGGAGTTCTCCTGGATTGGAGTTACAAAGGTTCTCAGTCACCATGTGGGTGCTTGGGATCAACCGGGTCCTTGCAAGAGCAGTCAGTGCTCTTAACTACTAGGCCATCTTCCAGCCCCAGAAGCCTTTTTTTTTTTTTTTTTTTTTATTTATTTGTGTATGAATGTACTGTTTGCGTGTAGGTTGCCACCCCTGTGTGTCTGCAATGCTGCGGAGGTCAGAAATTGGGTTCTCGGATTCCCCTGGAACTGGAGTACTCCTGGAATTGGAGTTACAGACGGTTCTTAGCCACCATGTGGGTGCTGGGGATCGAACCCGGGTCCTCTGCAAGAGCGGTCAGCGCTCTTAACCGCTAGGCCATCTCTCCAGCCCCCAGAAGCATTTCTTTTACCACTTGTATAATATACCTGCAGGCAGGAAATCAAATTACAACACTTCATCTCTAACATAGGTTCAAAACTGGCCCCCAACCAAGTGGCCATGTCTCTTCATTGCTCTTACTTGATATCCCAAATGTAGATGTAGGTGTCCACAGAGCTGGTGACCAGGAGATCTGGCTCAAACACTGCCCAGTCCAAGTCGCTGGATGAGACAAAAATAAACAGAACAAGAAAAGACAAAACTTTAGTGTGTGCTCCAAAGCACTAACAAACCTAGTCTCTAGAGGCTTCATAACATCATCATCATCTTCCTGACAAATTCAGGGCAGGGACAAGAGTTCAGAAGGGAACTCCGGTCCTTCTCCCTGTAACTGCCACCTGTGTTATTAGCTGCTCACCACAGAAAACTGGGGCATTTCAATTTAAAACACAGAGGCAGTTCCCACAGAGGCACCATGGGGTCTGCTGGGTCTGCTCACTTTTCTCAGTCCTGACTCAGAAACGTGTTACTTTCCCTTTTTCTCTTTCTCTCAATCTCTCTCTCTCTCTCTCTCTCTCTTTCTCTTTCTCTTTCTCTCTCTTCTATTTCTGTTCTAAGCAATCTTTCCCTAACGCTTTGGCTTCACTCGTTTTCTAAACACCGTGTCCCTACTGTGAGGCTGTCGTGACGTGGCTGGATTCACGCTGGCATAACTCAAATGGCATGGCTTTCTCTTCATCATCTTCCTCTGGGCGGCTACTGGGATTTAGAGACTTACAGCTTGCCATTATGGGGTCTTGGTGGTTTTATTTATTTTTTGTTTGTGGTTTTTGTTTTGGTTTTTTTTTTTTTTGAGACGTTAGTACCCAGTCTCCCTGTAACCCCAGCTGGCCTAGAACTTGCTGTTATATACCAGGCTGGCCTCCATCTCACAGACATCTGCCTGCCTCTGTCTCCCTAGTGCTGGGATTAAATGTGTGCCCCACCATGTTCAGCTTTCTTATTTTTTTTTCCTGAACTGTTTGCCTACATGTATGTACGTGCACCATGTATATACAGAGCCTATGGAAGCCAGAGGAAGGCATTGGAATCCCTGAAACTGGCATTATAGGCAGTTGTTAGCCACCATTTGGGTTCCAGGAACTGAACCCCTGGGGCCTCTGCAGGAGCAGCCAGTGCTCTTAATAGCTGAGCCATTTCCCCAGCCCCCTGGGACTTTCCTTTTAGTTTCCAATTTCCAATAAAATTGCTCTGAGCTTAAAAAAAAAAAAGATATACAGAGCGCCCCCTCCCTCCCATGCTCTCTCCCTCTTTCTGAATAAAACAAAAGGAAAACACAGGACCTAATCTCTGAATTATCAACTATAGGCACTGTGGCTAAACCCAACCTCTCTTGGGCTGTGGCAACTTGCTACTTCCAGACTAATACTCTCAGTCTTGGGAAAGCAGTTCTTGCACAGGACGCTCTGTACACACCCAGTGTCCAACCTGCCCTCTCACTTCCAAGTCATCTTCCCCCAGCCCTACCCTCCATAACACTATCTCCAGAAAAAGGAAACAGTGTCCTAGAGGAAAAGAGGATTAAGGAACACTCTGGAAATCCCCATGTGGGAGGCAACTATGCGTCTGGTGGGGTCAAGATCTCTGTACACAAACCCACAGCTGCTGCTTGGCGTCTCCTCACCTTCCTGGCCACAAAGGATCCTGAACAGGGAGATTCCATTGCATAATTTCCTCTCCCTGGGGGAGCAAAAAGTAGTCCTAACCCTATACTCTATGCTGCACTGGAGCCAAATCTTCTAGAGCTTCATGAATTTTACCTGGCCATCTTCCAGGTGCCAGTACCCTGATGTCTACTCGGGCCATGCAATACAGAGGTTAAAGCGGTGAAGACGTTGGCATCTTCATTTCATTAATCAGAGGACTGTGACAAAATGAGACAGGACAAGAGGCTTCAGAGGGGTGATGCCTACCTGATTACACGAGTATGGCCTTGTAAAGTGGTGCCAACTTCCCCACTGCCATCTTTCCACTTATAAAGATCAACCCGCTGATTACTCTGAAAAGAAACAAGGAAGAAAAGACATGAGTAACATAACAAGCACATTACAACATACGTTCTCACAGCAGTCTGCTCAGGGTGAATGAGAGGAAACCACACAGAAGCCAGCTTATGTGCCAGAGATCCTACAGCCTGAATTCTTTCTCTCTCTCTCTCTCTCTTTTTTTTTTTTTTTTAAGACAAGATCTCCTAAAGCCTCAGCTGGTCTGGAACTCACTATGTAACCAGGTTGACCTTGATCTCACAGAGATCTAGCTACCCCTACCCCAAGTGCTGGGATTAAAGGTGTGTGCCACTACGTCTTTTTAAAGCCCACAAGGGGTTGGGAAGATAGCTCAGTTAGCAAAGTGCTTGTCCCAGCATGAGGACCAGAATTTCATGCCCAGCACCCACGTAAATGGTAAGAGCTGGGGAGGTGGAGAGAGAAGGCTCCCTAGAGCTTTCGGCCGGCCCGCCTAGCGGAGCAGGTGAGCTCCAGGTCCAGTGAGAGTCCCTGACTCAAAAACAAGGTGAACACCCCACGTGGACCTCTGGCCTCCACATGCATCTAGACACTCATGTACATACACACACATAAACATGTACAGGCACAATAATAATAATAATAATAACTTTAAAATCCAAGATTTTGAGATGGCTCAGCAGGTAAAGATACCTGCTATAGGGGCTAGAGAGATGGCTCAGCAGTTAAGAGCACTGGCTGCTCTTGCAGGGGACCCAGGTTCAGATCCTAGCACCCACATGGTAGCTAACATTCTCTGTAACTTCATTTCCTGGGAATCCAAATCCCTCTTCTGACTTCCTCAGACATTGTACAACACAGGTGCACTCACATGCATGCAGACAATATGTTCATATATATAAAATAAAAAATGTTTCCAAAATATTCTTGGTGAAAAAAAAATATTAAATAAGATATAAAAAGATACCTTCTATATAAGCCTGATGACTTAGTTGAATCTCTAAAACCCATGTAGAGGTGGAGGTGGAAAACCACCTCCACAAAGCTGTCCCCTACCACATATGTGCCACGGCACACACACACACACACACCCACACACACCCACACACACCCACACACACATCATGCAATAATAGCAAACAAAATTTATAAAAAACTTTTCAAATCCATCAGAAACCAGTGTAACTAGCTGGTAAGGTGGTGTACACTTATAACCCCAGTCCTAAGGAGGCAAAGGCGGAATGGCTGCAAGCCTGAAGCCAGCCTGGTCTATAAGTTCCAGGCCTGCCAGGTTACACAACAAGACCTATCCCCCCCAAAAAAGTATAATTAATTAAAGCTTGAACTATCTTTAGCTGATCACAAATTTCTAAATGAAAAGGCAGTCCCATCTTGATAGGAACTCCTCCTGAACAGTCCCTGCTGACCCAGAATAGCAGAAGACGCCCTGCTGAGCAGAGGCAACAGACATCCCCTGGCCATTAGAGTAACCACCTCCCTTCTCTGAAGGTCACAGACTTGACTCTCCAGCCACTGTCACACTAGATATTTTCAGTTCCCTCTTCTCAATATCAAATTCCCAAGGTCAACCCAGCATGCTTTAAAAGTATGCATGCACCAGGCGTGGAGGCACATCCCTTTAATCCTAGCACTCATGAGGCAGAGGCAGGTGGATCTTTGTGAGTTCAAGGCCAGTCTGGTCTACAGAGCGAGTTCCAGGACAGCTGGGACTACAGGGAGACCCTGTCTTGAAAAGACCAAAAACAATAACAACAAAAAAAGCATGCATGCACAAAAAAGAAAAAAAAGGCCTATACCAAAAAGGTGTCTGAAAAGGCAAAACTATACAAGGCTCCTAGAAATAGGCCTGTATCAAATTTCTTAATAGGTTAAACAAAAAGAGGAAGTGAGGTTGATCAGAAGAAAATACGACTATGTCAAGAAAAATGAAGGCTCCATTAGAGCACATCTCATTTAAACCAGGTATGGTGGGGCAGGCCTGTAGAGATTCTAGCACTCAGGAGGTAAGGCAGGACTTTCAGGCATTCAAGGTCACCCTCAGCATCATACAGAATATGAGGTCAGCTTGAACTACTTGGGATCCTATCTCAATAAAAAAATAAATAAATAAAAAATAAAAAAACCAGAGCTGATGAAATGGCTTAGCTGGTAAAGAAGCTTACCACCAAGCCTGACACCCTGAGTTCAATCCCAGGACCCACACAGTAGAAAAGAACCAACTCTTACAAACTGTCTTCTGAACTCCACATATGCACCCCCCGACATATACAAAATAAATATAAATAAATAAATAGAAATTTTTTTTTTTTATTTTTGAGGCAGGGTCTCCCTTTTAGTACCAGCTGTCCTGGAGCTCGCTCTGTAGACTAGGCTGGCCTTGAACTGACAGAGATCTGCCTGCCTCTACCTCCCGAAAGCTGGGATTAAAGGCTCGCACCACCACGCCCCGCTACAGAAATTTTTTTAAAGTAAGCCAGGTGTGGTACTGCACGCCTTTAATCCCAGCACTCTGGAGGCAGAGGCAGGCAGATCTCTGTCAGTTTAAGGCCAGCCTGGTCTACATATCGAGTTCCAGGACAGCTGGAGCTACAGGGAGACCCTGTCTCAAAAAGAAGCCCCCCAAATTTTTTTAAGTATATTTCACTTCAGAGAAACAACAAAACAGTTCCCTAAACATGGTCGGTCATCTGTGAAACATAAAAAAAGCATGAAGATGACTTACAGCCTGAGAACAATGGAACAAGGGCTGTGCACACACATGTATGGATGAATGACATAGATATATAAAGTTCTGAGTTTTTTTTCCCAAAAATGTCAGTTTCAAAATCTAATGGGTAAGACTCCTGCGTAAAGGTTAGGATATGAAACAGCTTCCAATAAGAACAGAATGAGTGGCTGCAGAGATGGCTCAGTGATTAAGAGGGCTTGCTGCTCTTAAAGAGGACCCAAGTTCAGTTCCCAGCACCCAGTTTGGACACCTCACGACCACCTGTAACTCAAGCTCCAGGTGATTTGACCCCTCTTCTAGGCTCTCAGGGCACCCACACACACACAGCATGTACACAGACATACATACACATAAATAGAAATAAATCCTTAAAATTAAAAAAAAATGCACAGAATGAAAGTCCTTCATCTTACTGGACTGTTACCTACTATTTCCATAGGGTCTGCTAAGGACCAGTCTGTACACGAGGCTCTGTAACAAATGTGACCTGTGACCTTTTCCTATCACTTTGCACAGTGGCTGTCATCATCGACATTATACAGAGACAACTGAGGCTCAGAAAGTTGAGTGAACTGCTCAAGAAAAAAAGAGTGTTTATGACCAAAAACAGCCTGGTACTGGCACAAAAACAGACCAGTTGACCAATGGAATAAAACTGAAGATCCAAACCTGAGCTCATACAATTTCAGCAACCTCATATTTGACAAGGGGGCCAAGAAGACACAATGGAGGAAAGACAGCATCTTCAGTAAGTGGTGTTGGCAAAACTGGATCACCACTTGCAGAAGAATGAAATTAAACCCCTACCTCTCACCCTGTACAAGAGTCAACTCCAGATGGATCAAAGACCTCAACGTGAAACCCCAAACTCTGGAGGTGATAGAAGAGAAACTTGGCAGCAGACCACAAGACATAGGCGTAGGAAAA
>VZQC01007304.1:1029350-1042617 GCA_009823505.1 Rhizomys pruinosus
ATTAAAGGCAAGCACCACAATGCCCAGAACTGGGTCCTCTTAAAAATAGTCCTGGCTGGGTGTGGTGATGCACACCTTTAATACTAGCACTCGGGAGGCAGAGGCAGACAGATCTCTGTGAGTTCAAGGCCCACCTGATCTACAGAGCAAGCTCCAGGCCAGCTGGGACTAAAGGGAGACCCTGTCTCAGAAATACAAAAAAAAAAAAAAAAAGAATAGTCCTGAAAGGCATTTCAGCCTAAGACATCTATCTGAGGTGAAGTCCTCTACTTTGGAAATGACTGGGAAGAGCAGGGTTGTTGTATTTTTTCTCCTCTCGAGCTGACAACATAACTCTTCTTCCTTCCCTAAGGTGCTTTCCTTCCTGACTGCCAGTCTCAGTCCTGACAAGGAAAGACCAGCATGTGACTGGTCCCAGCCCAGACTAGTGAAAGGACTCCTTTAAATACTCTCCTGTGCCAAGTCTAAACTCTACAGTCACTCTAGAGAAGAGTGATGGTATTAGAATCTGGAGAAGGAAGCCAGAGATGACAAAGCCCCAGATCTTTTGGGAGAATCATAAATTTCTCAGAAAACCAAAAGAAGCTATATATAAACTCTGGAAAAAAAATCTCACATATAAACAAGCACTCAAAATTTCAGAGGTTAACCAATCCAATGAATCCCAATTAAGGAAGAATCCACCCTTTAAGTGATGACAGTTTTTTAAAGATTTATTTATTTATTTGTCTTTTTGAGACAGGGTCTCCCTGTAGCCCCAGTTGTCCTAGAACTTACTACATAGACCAGGCTGGCCTTGAACTCAGAGAGATACACCTACCTGCCTTTGCCTCTGCCTCCTGAGTGCTGAGATTAAAGCAGTGACCACCATGGCAGACGTGGTTTTATTTATTTATTTTTATTTATTTATTTATTTATTTATTTATTATCTTTTTGAGACAGGGTCTCCCTGTAGCTCCAACTGTCCTGGAACTCACTCTATAGGCCAGGCTGGCCTTGAACTCACAAAGATCCACCTGCCTCTGCCTCCTGAGGGCTAGGATTAAAGGCACACACCACCATGCCCAGCAGATTTATTTTATTTTTATTTTATTTTTTATTTATTTATTTTTTATGTGTATCAATGTGCTGTCTGCATGCAGGTCTGTGCACCCGTGTTGTGCAATGCCGTGGAGGTCAGAAGAGGGTGTCGGATTCCCCTGGAACTGGAGTTCTCCTGGAATTGGAGCTTCAGATGGTTCTCGGCCGCCATGTGGGTGCTGGGGATCGAACCCGGGTCCTCTGTAAGAGCGGTCGGTGCTCTTAACTGCTAGGCCATGTCTCCAGCCCTTTATTTTATTTTTAATTGTGTATATGTGGGGGAGGGCGCATGTGAGTGCAAGTCCCCATGGAAGCCAGAAGTGGGCACTGATTCTCCTGGAGCTGGAAATGCAGGCAGTTCTGAGCCTCTGGACAAGGATGCTGGGAACCAAACTTGCTCAGCCATCTCTGTAGCCTCTAGATGAAGTTTTTGATTCCTCTAAAAGCAAGGAAGGCCAGCCCCAGACCAGCTCCAAATTCATCTTCCTTAGAACATCTTTTGGGGTCATCTGTCACTCAGCCCTGGGCTATTACATCACTGCTAATGAGGTAACTCACTACAAAATGAGATGAGGCATCTGCCTGCTTCTCCTTCAAAAATCTGGATTCAATCCCTAGAAATACTAAGTCAGACATCAATGGGGCCAGCAAATGTATAAATGTGCCTGTGTGCCTGTGTGAGCATGTGTATATGTGTGTGTTTGAGTGTGTGTGCATGTGCGTGCATGTGTTCTATCTGCAACTGGCCTCCATCTTTCTGTTAGAACCATGCAAACCTCTTTTGACTGATGAATGAAGACTGCATTCTCTTCTCCGTACAGGATGCAGACTTGCCAGCCCTTGATGACACATTTAAAAGATGACACTCCTTAAATGAACTCACCGAAGCTGCAAAATAGTGCGCAAAGCTGTCATGAGGGTTCCACTGCACAGCTCCAATGTCCCATTTGCTCTGACGGGAGATTTTCCGGTGACCTTCAAAAGGGGCATCTAGATTGACGATGTACAGGAATCTGCGGCTAGAACAATATTAGAGCAACACACAGCTCTAAGATGAAAAAGCACATTCAGAATTGTGTGTAGTTTGCAAGTGTGCTCCAGAGACGGGAATACACAGTACATTTACCTGCTCTGAAAGGCAAACAAGTGACAAGTGTAAGTCAAGCTGACAGTTTAGCAAATGGACCAACATTCCTATGAGAGCCTACCTCTACAGCTGGCTTTCCCTATCCATCTCCACAGCTGGCCTTCCCTATCCATCTCCACAGCCGCCTTCCCTATCATCCACAGCCGGCCTTCCCTATCCTCCACAGCCGGCCTTCCCTATCCTCCACAGCGGGCCTTCCCTATCCTCCACAGCCGGCCTTCCCTATCCTCCACAGCCGGCCTTCCCTATCATCCACAGCCGGCCTTCCCTATCCTCCACAGCCGGCCTTCCCTATCCTCCACAGCCGGCCTTCCCTATCCTCCACAGCCGGCCTTCCCTATCCTCCACAGCCGGCCTTCCCTATCCTCCACAGCCGGCCTTCCCTATCCTCCACAGCCGGCCTTCCCTATCCTCCACAGCCGGCCTTCCCTATCCTCCACAGCCGGCCTTCCCTATCCTCCACAGCCGGCCTTCCCTATCCTCCACAGCCGGCCTTCCCTATCCTCCACAGCCGGCCTTCCCTATCCTCCACAGCCGGCCTTCCCTATCCTCCACAGCCGGCCTTCCCTATCCTCCACAGCCGGCCTTCCCTATCCTCCACAGCCGGCCTTCCCTATCCTCCACAGCCGGCCTTCCCTATCCTCCACAGCCGGCCTTCCCTATCCTCCACAGCCGGCCTTCCCTATCCTCCACAGCCGGCCTTCCCTATCCTCCACAGCCGGCCTTCCCTATCCTCCACAGCCGGCCTTCCCTATCCTCCACAGCCGGCCTTCCCTATCCTCCACAGCCGGCCTTCCCTATCCTCCACAGCCGGCCTTCCCTATCCTCCACAGCCGGCCTTCCCTATCCTCCACAGCCGGCCTTCCCTATCCTCCACAGCCGGCCTTCCCTATCCTCCACAGCCGGCCTTCCCTATCCTCCACAGTCAGCCTTCCCTATCCACCTCCACAGCCGGCCTTCCCTACCCTCCACAGCCGGCCTTCCCTATCCTCCACAGCCGGCCTTCCCTATCCTCCACAGCTGGCCTTCCCTATCCTCCACAGCCGGCCTTCCCTATCCTCCACAGTCGGCCTTCCCTATCCATCTCCCCATCAGAGCCTGTCCATTCCCACTAGATTCAGTTCCAACCTGCTCCTCTCCTCCAGTTTCCCAGGGTCCCAGCTAGGATCAATTACTGCTTCCATGTTACTCTCATTGCTTGGTCTCCAATTGGACTGCATTTATTTCTGCAACAAGATTACTAAACGTGAAGGCTCTTGTCTCAAGTGTCTGGAGAACAGACCTTATCTCGAATATCTTTGTCGGCCAAACACCACCAGGCACAGAGCTATACACACAATAAATGTGTTAAACACCCTTATCACTGGGCCAAAATTCTGCAGAAAATTTCAAATTCTTCTGCAAGTCTACTACCTGGAAATGAAATCAAATCTATGAAGATGGGAAATAATAGTAAATTTCAGGTGCAGTCAATATAAAGAATCTAAAAATGAATATGCTTTGCATTCATTTATTTTTCTTTTAAGTCAGAAAAAATGCCTGCTATGTGAATCAGCACCCCTGCAACCATCTGGCACTGATTTTCCATAGAGAACACTATAAGCTCCTGGTATCAATGAGGACTGATAGGCTCAAGAAAAATAGACCCTGTTCAAAAAAGACATGGAAAATTCTAGATTGTAGCAGACTCTAAAGAGATGATGGTTAAGAAAGAAGAAAAACAACATGAGGAAGACACAACTCCACAGAACTTCTGGAAAATTAATGCAGAAGAAAGATCTACAAGCTCTGACTAGGAAAAGAATAACCCTAATCTTACAGTAAGCTGGATGTTGCCTTCTCATTAGCAGGAAAACCCGCACAGGCTACGAACCATACACGTGAGATGTGCATCATCACTAGGAGAATTCACAGACATCACAAAACAAGTGCAGGGGAGCAAAAAAGGGGACAGATCAAGACAGACACTAACCACTGAACATGTGTGTTTATCTACATCCCCACCCCCAGAATCCCACTGAAATACAGTTTTAAAAAACAAGGCAGGAAAAAAAAAATACAGCAGGAAGCCACAAGGCCCAAAAAAAAAAAAAAAAAGAAAGAGAACTAGAAAGCAGATGGGCAAATGCTAACTGATATTGAGTAAAGAAAACTAAACAAGCCCAAGTGCTAAAGAAGAGAAGAGCTAGAGCAGCGGCTGATTCACAGCGCACGCCTAGAGAACCTTCCCACGGCAAGGGTGAGATGGAAGGAGAATTGTTTGAATGCATGTAAACAGCTATTCCAATCATTCTTTGCTAATGTTTAAACATTTATTTACCTATTTATATTTTATGTGTATGTTTGAGTGCCTGCGTGTACATATGTGTACCACCATGTCCATGTCTATTGCCCATGGAAGACAGAAAAGGGCATCGGATCACTTAGAACTGGAGTTAGAGGTGGTTATGAGCTGCCACATGAGTGCTAGGAACGAAATCTTGTCCTCTGGAGGAACATTAAGTGCTCTCAACCTCTGAACCATCTCTCCAGTCCCTATTTATACAGTATGTGTCTGTATAAATGTACGCACGCATGTATACAAGTGTGCACATCTGCGCCTGCACTCAGAGGGCACAAAAGGGTATCCTCCTCTATCACTGTCCACCTATTCCTTTGAGGCAGGGTCTCCCCTTGAAACTAGGATTTGCATTTTTCTCAGCTAAGCTCTATAGAAGCTAGCAGGACCCAACAGTTTTATCTCAGCCTTCTCCTCAAAGTTGGGATTACAGGTATGCACAGGACACTCAGCTTGTTATGTAGGTGCTGGGATCTGAATTCTGGTTTTCATAATTGCATTGCAAGGACTCTTCACTGCTGAATCATCTCTTCATCCCCCATTCTACTGTTCATACAATCACTGATCTTAATCACTGGAGGAAACCTGAAAGACCAAGGCTAACACAATCACATGCGGATAAAGAAGTCAAAGGTAGCCGGGTGTGCTGGTGCATGCCTTTAATCCTAGCGCTCGGGAGGCAGAGGCAGGATCTTTGTGAGTTCAAGGCCAGCCTGGTCTACAGAGTGAGTTCCAGGACAGCTGGGGCTATAGGGAGACCCTGTCTCAAAAGAAAAAAAAAAAAGAAGTCAAAGGTGACAATAAATGCCTTGGAGCCAGGCAGCCTGCTCTACACAGTGAAACCTTGTTTAAAAACAAACAAACAAACAAAAAAAAACCTGGAATCAACATTCTCAGATCGCTAAAAGAAAAGACAATGTAAAGAACAGAAAGCATTTAAGCTGGGTGTGGTGGTGCACACCTTTAATCCCAGCACTTGGGAGGCAGGCAGGCAGATCTGTCAGTTCAAGGCCAGCCTCGTCTACATAGTGAGTTCAGGACAGCTAGGACTATAGGGAGATCCTATAGTCCTAGTCTCAAAGTCCTGTCTCAAAAAAATAAATAAATAAATAAATAAATAAATAAATAAATAAATAAATTTAAACATTTGAAATTTCTTGAAAATTGAATTAATAATTAAAACTTAAAATCTGATTGAAGGGTTTGAAGTAAGAAAATAAAACTCCTAGACTGAAAAAGAGGAAAGGCCAGAAAAGAACCCATGTGGAAAATCTAACACTCATTATGAACTCCAGAAAAAAAAAAGAATGAAGCAACAAAATGGAGGGGAGAAAATTATCAAGGATATAAGGCAGAAGAAAAATATCCAAACTAAAAGACAAATAGTTCCAGACTAGAAGGGCTTCTAAAGTACCAAAATAATATTCTATATCTTAATCAGATTGGTGAGTCCATGTTTGTAAATTTGAGTTATTCATTTCAGATTAGTACAGCCCCTACATCTTACTATATATATTTTTTTAATACAAGAAAATGAAATGGAGCATTTCAGATTTGTGTCGAAGGATAATACAATGCATGCATGCCTAAGAACACATTACAACATTAACAGGTAAGGTTTGCAGTCACATATTTCCATTCTACCCTAGAACACTAAGGATGCTGTTGCCCACATTACTGATGCTGGAAAATCTCACACCCCCAGAGCACTGAGCACAATTTTCCCTCATCGGTATAAGGGTATGTCATCTCTCTGTTTAGATAAGACAATAGTAAGGGCTGGGGTGAAAGCTCCGTCTGTAAAACCCTTGCTGTTTGATCCCCTGAACCCACAAAAAGGCCAGAGACAGCAGGCACTTGAATTCTCAGTGTTGGGAAGGAGACAGGAGTGTCTAATGGAGTAGGCTAGCCAGCCAGCCTAGCCTACTTGGTGAGTTCCAGGCCACAAAAGACCTTGTCTCAAAAAAAAAAGGAAAAACAACAACAAATGAACAAGGTAGACAGTGCCTGAGAAATGACACGTGAGGCTGTCCTCTAGCCTTCACATACATGTGCACACATATATACATACAAGTGAAAAAAGGGTTAGGGGAGTTTCAGGGCCCAGACAGGCTAAAGCAATCATGATGAAGACTTCATAAACTTTAAATTAAAAAAATAGGATTTTAAAGCTTTCAATGAGAAAAATACAATATAAAAAAGAGTCCAGAACTTCTACATGACTGAGACTTGGGAGGCTGAGGCAGGAGGATGGCAAATCCACGGCCAGCCTGGGCAACCTAGCAAGACCCTGTCTCAAAACGTTTTAAAGTTTTAAAAAGCTGGAGGTAAGGGCTCAGCATCAAAGAGCACTAACTACCCTTGCAAAGACACCCAGGTTGAGGTCTCAGCACCCACATGGTGGCTAATAACTGTCTGTAACTCCAGTTCCAGGAGATCTGACCCTCTCTTCTGACTTTTGTAGGCACTGCATGACATGAGTACACACATGTAGGCAATATACTCATACACATAAAATAAAAATTAAAAGAACAAAACAAAACAGAATGTGTTCCATTTTGCTGGGCATGGTGGAACATGTCTTTAATCCCAGCAGCAGAGCCTGGAGAATCTCCGGGAGACTGAGGCCAAGCTTGTTTATATAGTGAGTTCCAGGCCCACTGAGGGCTACAGGGAGATCCTGTTTCAAAAACAAAATCAGACAAAAAAAGAATGTGCTCCTTGGCAAGTGGATAAGATATGGAAAATTTCAGAGAAGCAGAGACTGTTGTTCTACAATATAAGCTTTGCAGTGTGAGGCTTTGAAACTATAAACCATGTACAAAACCTTGATTTTATAAAATGCTGCAAAAGTGAGCAGGCCACTGATGTCATATGCTACAAACCACTGACACTCTTTAAGTGAGGAATTGTATGTGTGCTAACTATATCCCATTATAGCTGTTTTTAAATGATCCTTATTTATTCATTTGTGTGGGATTATGTGCACATGCACCTGTATGGGCATGTATGTGGAGGTCAGAGGTCAACACTAAGAGTCTCTCGTTCAATTGCTCTCCATCTTGTGTTCTGAGACACAGTCTCTCACTGAACCTGGCACCTGTCATTTCAGCTAGGCTGGCTGGCCAGTGAGCCCCAGGCTCCTCTTGCCTCCACCTCCCAGCACTGGGATCACACGGGTGTGTATCAACATACTGGCATTTTATTGGGTTCTGAGGATCAAATTCAAGTCCTCATGCTTGCATGGCAAGCACTTTTACTGACTGAGACAGCTCTCCAGACCTAAAGCTGTTTGTGCTTTGGGTTTTTAAGTGACCAAGAAACTAGACCCAGAAGAGAAGAATATTGCATTATCTGTGCAATCAGTATGGCACAAGTAATATGTCCAGAAAGGCAGTCATGGTAGGAGGGAAACTTATTTTTCATTGTATATTCTTTTGAACTATTTAAATATTTGTCATGTGTTTTTATTTTTTTGGTCTTTTCGAGACAGGGTCTCCCTGTAGTCCCAGCTGTCCTGGAACTCACTCTGTAGACCAGGCTGGCCTTGAACTCACAAAGATCAGCCTGCCTCTGCCTCCCGAGTGCTAGGATTAAAGGCGTGCGCCACTATGCCCGGCTTGTCATGTGTTTTGTTTTTTGTTTTTTGTTTTTAATTTTATTTATTTCTGTATGTGTATCAATGTACTGTCTGCATGCAGGTTTGTGCACCCGTGTCGTGCAATGCCGCAGAGGTCAGAAGGGGGTGTCGGATTCCCCTGGAACTGGAGTTCTCCTGGAATTGGAGTTACAGACGGTTCTCAGCCGCCATGTGGGTGCTGGGGATCGAACCCGGGTCCTCTGCAAGAGTGGTCAGTGCTCTTAATCGCTAGACCATCCCTCCAGCCCCATCATGTGTTTTTAAAGGTAAATTAAAATATGATTTCAACCTGGGTGTGGTAGTGCATACCTTTAATCCCAGCACTCGGGAGGTAGAGGCAGGTAGATCTCTGTAAATTCAAGGCCAGCCTGGTCTACACAGTGAATTCCAGGACAGCTGGAGCTACAGGGAGACCCTGTCTCAAAAATAATAATAATAATAATAATAATAATAATTTCAAAATAAAATGAAACTTTTCAAATAGTTTTTTGCTGGTGTGGTAGTGCATGCCTTTAATCTCAACACTTGGGAGGCAGAAGCAGGCAGATCTCTGTGAGTTCAAGGCCAGCCTGGTCTACATAGTAAGCTATAGGCCAGCCGGGCCTGGTGGCGCACGCCTTTAATCCTAGCACTCGNTTAAGTTATAGGCCAGCTAGGACTAAAGGAAGACCCTATCTCAAAAAGACCAAGAAAAAAAAAAAGAAAATAGTTTTCATTGATTTGTAAATGAGTTGATAAGCCACTAAATTAAAAATAATAACCTATTAAATTACTGAAAATACAGGTGAATTTGAATGGAAGGGGCAGTAATCTAGAGTAACATGAAAAGGGAGACGGGCCATACCCATTCTGTTACACAGTAAGGTTATTAGCAAAATCTTACAATTTTTTAGCATAAAAACCACACAGGTCAATTCCTCTTGGTGAAGCCAAATCCCTTCATGAGAGCCAGCAAGAGCTCGGAAGGTAGAAGGCTGCACAAACCCAGGGACCTGAGTCCAATCCCCAGAAGAGAACCAACTCCTAAAAGTTATCCTCTGCCTTCCACGTACACATTGTCATGCACAGGCATGAGTGTGCACGCGCGCGCGCACACACACACACACACACACACACACACTAATAAATAAAAATTTTTAATTCCTTCATGAGAAAACTGAAGTCCATCTACGTTAACTGAATAAATGTCCAGAGCTCATGGTAGTATCACCAAACTAGAACCCAGGTCCTTGCAATCCTACTACCTCTTTTGGTTTTTTTTGTTTTTTGTTTTTTTGTTTTTTGTCTTTTCAAGACGGTCTCCCTGTAGCCCCAGTTGTCCTGGAACTCAGTCTGTAGACCAGGCTGGCCTTGAACTCACAGAGATCCGCCTGCCTCTGCCTCCCAAGTGCTAGGATTAAAGGTGTGCGCCACCACGCCCGGCTCCTACTACCTCTTTTGTCAAACATACTAGGTTCCTTGCTTGAAGAGCATGTGTGGTAATGAAAAAATTGCTATCTCAAGGCCAAACTCTCAATCACTAATGTCAAAAGAGGGGCTGGAGAAATGGCTCGGAGGTGAAGAGCACATACTGCTCTTCTAGAGGACCCAAGTTTGATTCCTAACACTCATGTCCCATGGTTCCCAACTGCCTGTAACTCCAGCTCCAGGGACTGCGACACCTCTGGCCTCTGTGAGCACCTGCACTCATATACACAAAAATAAAAATAGGGTTGAAAAGATGGGTCAGTGGTTAAGAACACTGACTGCTCTTGCAGAGGACCCAGGTTCAATTCCCAGCACCCACATGGCAGCTAACAACCATCCTTAACTCCAGTTCTAAGATAATCCAACAAAGCCCTCTTCTGACCTCTTCAGCCACTGCATGACATGGGTACACTCACATACATGCAGGCAATGCCTTCATACACATAAAATGAAAATAATAAATAAAATATTTTAAGTCATTTTTAAATGTCAAGGGCTGGAGAACTGGGTCAACAGCTAAGAGCACTTACTGCCTTACTGCTCTTTCAGAGGACCAAGATTCAGTTCCCAGCACCCACATAAGTGGTATGGTGACTAACAATCAGCAGTAACTCCAGTTCCATGGGATCTGATGGCCTCAGGCACGCACATGGCACACTTACATACATGAGGCGAAACACTCACATGCATATACAAATAAATAAATCACTAAAATTTGTTTTAAATGTCAAGAGTTCTATTGCTTGCCTGTTAAAGCAGAGACAAAAATAAACAAATAATTCCTAAAAGTGCTCTTATGGTCACTAGGACATGGGAACTAAACCCTATCATAGTCCTCAAATATAAGGATATTTTCCAATTTCCTAGTACTTGATTTGTAATTTGTTCCCCAGAAACTGTGACAGAAAAACTCTGAAAGCTCACTTACCCAGAAAGCACTGCATGCTGTCCAAGACAGTCCACAGACATAGCAGTTGCCTATAAGAGAGAACACAGATTTAGTTCTGCCAGCAAACCTAGCCAGGGGGAAACCTACTGTTGGCTCTTCCTCTCCTAACTCCCAGACAAGCCCCAGATAGTAAGAATCAATTAGCAAGTCTTAGTTCTCTGTAGTGGATACTTTTACACCCTCTAATTCCCACTCGAATCTCACATTCACTTTGACAGCATGACAGTTTCTACTAACACACACACACACACGCACACACACACACACACACACACACTCTCCCACCACAAAACTCTACACACCCAAGACAGTACATTCTTAATTGAGGAGATATAAGTTCCAGAGCCCTCAGAGAGTCTGACAAACACAAAGCAAACAGCAGTTACTATACACAAAGAACCTCTTCCAAGGGCAGCCTAATGGAACACTGCCCCCATACACCCACAAAACACACCTGTTTTTCCAAAGCACACAGAATCATCTTCAAGCCACATGGCATGTTATTCAAATACCATCCCTGTTGAATGCAAGGTTATATTCCTTTTTTTTTTTCTGTCTTTTTGAGATAGGGTCTCCCTGTAGCCTCAGCTGGCCTTGAACTCAGAGATCCACTTGCCTCTGCCTCCTGAGCGTACACCAGCCAGGTGTGGTTGTGCATGCCTTTAATCCCAGCACTTGGGAAGCAGAGGCAGGTAGAGCTCTGTGAGTTCAAGGGCAGCCTGGTCTACGCAGCAAGCTCCAGGCCAGCTGTGACTAAAGACAAAAAAAAAAAAAAAAAGGCGTACCACTGCACCCAGCTATTCCTCTTTTTTTCCAGTTTATTCCTTCTTTTAACTATTTTTTTTTATTATGCAAAGTTACATAAGGCCATTTTCAAGCACGTATATAATGTACTTTGAGCATATTCCCACACACTCTGTACCTTACTACCTTCCAAGGTTATGTTCTAGTTATGTTCATTCAATTTCAATTCTTGTCACATCTTACTCTATCTCCCAGGTCTTCCAATTCCTAGTCAGCACCATCATCAAGATTCAATGCCTAGCATCCAAAAGATTACACTGATCCAGTGTGAGCTGAGGCATGCAGCCAACTTTGATCCTGGCAGTTAGAACCGTATTCTCATATGTGTGCCATTTGTACGGTCACTATATGCTGTAAGTTCTTTCCAAGAGAGCATGCTGGAAGAATTCACTCTGTGTATGCTGCCATGATCATAAATCACAAATGCTAAGCACAAATTCTCTCCCTCAATCTCGCTAGGTTTACTAATGAGTTTCTCACACTTGCCTACACTCAAAAACTAGGCCACAAGTAAGATGGAGACTGGAGACAGGAAGCCAAAGTGCTCTCACCAGGGGCTGAAATGCATCCTTCATAGTGCCCTGGAGTCATGAGCAAAGAAAAGCCCACTGGAAAGGCAAGCTGTGATCCCATGCCATCTCCAGAACTCTTGGGTGCAATTTATATACATTGAAGTTATGAAAAGAGGACAAGATGGCTTCTCCAACAAGAGTAATCTTTCTGTTACAGTATGTGGTAGCAGAATCCTAAGATGGCCCCAAGATGTGGGCTCTTCTCCCTCTATGCTAATACAACTACTCTGAGTACTGCTGTAAATGGTTATACTGATATTTAATTAAAGTCCCAAATCAATAGATCTTTTTTGTTGCTGTTGGAGTTTTTTGGTGTTTCTGAGTCAGTCTCCCTGTAGCCCCAGCTGACTTGGAACTCACAGAAATCCACCTGCCCCTGCCTCCTGAGTACTGGGATTAAAGGCCCCCATGCCTGGCCCAAATTAGCAGATCTTAACATCAAGAACTTGGAATGACCCAAATGTCCATCAGCAGAAAGAAAAAGAAAATGTAGTCTACATATATAATGAATTAGTTTTTGGCCTTTAAAGCAAGGAAATTCTGATGCACACTACAGTCTCAATGATTCTTAAAAGATCATGCAAAGTAAACCATGCCAGACAAAGGAGACACATACTGTGTGACTCCACTTAAAGCAGGAAAACTCAGACAGAAAGTAGACTAAAGGCTGTCGAGGGCTAGGTAGAGGAGAGAACAGGGAATTGTTGTTTAATGGGCATGGACCTTCTATTTGGGATGATGAAAAGTTAGGAAAGGGTAAAGATTGAGAGACCTAATCTCACTGGTCATTTAAAGGTGGTCTAAGCCGGTGTAGTGGTGCACACCTTTAATCCTAGCACTTGGGAGGTAGAGGCAGGTGGATCTTTTCGAGTTCAAGGCCAGCCTGGTCTACAGAGTGAGTTCCAGGACAGCTGGGGCTACAGGGAGACCCTGTCTCGAAAAGACCAAAACCAAAAAAATAAAAATAAATAAAAAAATAAGGTGATCTAAAGTTTACAAGGAGAAAAGATGCCTTACAGACAGCTATGAAAGTGGAAGAGATGGGCCACAACCTGAACGAGAACTCAGGAAGCTGACAACAACCCCTAAATAGCACCAAGAAAGCAAGAATATCAGTCCCAGAACCCTAGAAACTGGACAGTAACCTGAATCATCTTAAAGTGAAACCTCCAGTAAGCCGGGCATGGTGGCACACACCTTTAATCCTAGAACTCGGGAGGCAGAGGCAGGAGGATCTTTGTGAGTTCAAGGCCAGCCTGGTCTACAGAGT
>VZQC01007304.1:1048689-1065729 GCA_009823505.1 Rhizomys pruinosus
AAAAAAAAAAAAAAAGCTTATGCTACACAAAAACTTTGACATGAATGTTCAGAGAAACACTATTCATGATGCTCCCACCAAAGTGGAAACAACTCAAATATCTAACAATTGATGAATGGATAAATAAAATGTATATAACCATACAATGAAATATTATTTAACTATAAAAAGAAATGATGGGGGAAAAAAAAAAACACAAGCCGGGTGTGGTAGCACATGCCTTTAATCCTAGCACTCGGGAGGCAGAGGCAGGCAGATCTTTGTGAGCTCAAGGCTAGCCTGGTCTACAGAGTAAGTTCCAGGACAGCTGGGACTCTAGGGAGACCCTGTCTCAAAAAGACCAAAAAAAAGAAATGATGGGTATGGCAGAATATAACTTTAATTCCCATACTTGAGAGACAGAGGCAAGTTGATCTCTATGAGATCAAGGCCACCCAGGTCCACATAGTAAGTTCTAGAACAGCTGGATCTACAAGAAGACCTGGTCTCAGGGAAAATAAAATAAAAGGGAAGAGGAGAGGAGAGGGGAGGGGAGGGGAGGACAGGAGAGGGGAGGGGACGGGAGGGGACGGGAAGGGAGGGGAAGGGAGGGGAAGGGAGGGGAAGCGAGGGGAGGGGAGGGGAGAAGTGAAGAGAAAAGAGAGAAAAGAGAGAAAAGAAAAAGTCACAAAGACTACATATTCGATTTACATGAAATGCCTAGAATAGGTAAATCTATAGAGGCATGGCTGTCACCTGAGGTTAGGGGACCAGGGACCTAGAAATCAACAGCTCAAGGCTACAGATTCAGGTTAGGGTAATAAATATGTCCTAAAATGATGGTGATAATGGCTGCACATTCTGTGAATATTGTAAAACTCATTCAGCTGCACACTTTATTTTTATTTATTTCTATTTTATATGTATGAGTATTGACTGCATGTAAGTGCATCAGTGTCATACAGTGCCTGCAGAGGACAGAAGATGGCCTCAGATCCCTGGACTTATGGACAGTTGTTAGCCGCCATATAAGTGATGGGATCAAACCTGGGTCTTCTGGGGCTGGAGAGATGGCCTAGCCGTTAAGAGCTCCGACTGCTCTTGCAGAGGACCTGGGTTTGATCCCCAGCACCCACATAGCGGCTGAGAACCTTCTGTAACTCCAATTCCAGGAGAACTCCAGTTCCAGGGGAATCCAACACCCTCTTCTGACCTCCGAGGCATTGCACGACATGGGTGCACAAACCTACATGCAGACAGTACATTCATATACATTAGAAAAAAAAAAAATCCTGGGTCTTCTGCAAGACCAGCCAGTGCTCTTAACTGCTGAGCCATCTCTCTAGCCCCGTCAGTTACACACGTTAAACAGGTGAATTGTATGGTTTATTAATTATAGCTCAAAAAAAAAATCTGTTAAGGAAAAAAGCTCATGCAGCCAGGTATGGTGGTACACACCTATAATTCCAGCACTTGGAAGGCAGAGGCAGGTGGCTCTCCATGAGTTCAAGGCAAGCCTAGAACCACACACTGAGTCCCAGATTGGCCAGGGGTATATACAAAGAGCTTGTCTGAAAACAAACACCACCAACAAATTGAAACAAAACAAAAATTCACACTTTTTTCATTAAAAAAAAACACATGTATTTATACACTTCATAATAGTCAAATAACAGCAATGGGTTATATTACAAATCTACTTTGGACTTACAGCTAAATATTGGCACAAACAAATGATTTCTTTACTTGAGACTAGGAAAGAAATCAACTCTCCCTCTTTCAAATCCAGTTGGGTAAGGAAGAACAGATAACAAAGGAGAGAAAGAGACAGAGAGAGACAGAGGGGGGAGATATGGGGGGCATTTTGCTTGGTCATCCTTCCAAATGATGTAAAGTAGTAACATCTAATCAGTGCAAACCAGAGCTGGGTCAGTTCCCCTAATATCAGTTAGTCACAGGCCTGCAAAGGCGCTAATGAATGCCTTATCAGACTTCACAGGCTGAAGCCACGAGCTGAAAGCCACAGATATAAAAAGGATCAGACCATTGCAAATGACAAGATCCTATCTCTATTTAAATTAGAGAGACAGACACTGCTGCCAAAAGCTGGTTTTAAGTCATCCCTGTCTAATACTAACTACAGATTACCTATCTTAAGGCTCTTGTTCACACACTCAGCAAGAGAGGTGTTGTCTGGGAAGCCTACCCCTTTAACACAGAAACATCTTCCCCTTCTGACAAACACAAATGGCACACAAAGGGTATCACAGTGGAAACTACCTCATTTTTCTAGAGCTCAGGTTCCTGATCTACAGATAGGAGAGTAGGTGAGACATCCTCTGAAAGATCTTCTGGAATCCAAAAGTCTATTTCGTGAGGAGACTTTTGTTACCTCCTTAGGTCAGTTTTCCAATACAACAAGTATAGACACTGGCATTGAGTGGATCACTGCTAAGTATATACTTGCTATCTTCCTTGTAAATCCGTTCTCCGGCTGTTTTGTTTTGGTGCCAAGGATTGGAGCCAGGGCCTCACACATGATATGTACTGCAGCCCCTACTGTAGTGTCTTTGCATGTGTTGAGTCAGAGACTTGTGACTGTGCACCCTGCCATCTTACCTTTCCTTCTATTTTTCAACACTCTGAACTGTACTTTCTATTACCACAGTCCCTAGCCATAAATGATGACTGAAGTAATTTTTAAATTAAATAGTGGTCTAGAGAGATGGCTCGGTGATTAAGAGCACTGCCTGTTCTTACAGATAAACTGGGTTCCTAGCACCCACATGGCAGCTAACAACCATCCATCACTCTATAGTTCTTTTTTTTTTTTTTTTAATTTTTTATTTATTTCTGTATGTGTATGAATGTACTGTCTGCATGCAGGTCTGTGCACCTGTGTCAGAAGAGGGCGTCGGATTCCCCTGGAACCGGAGTTCTCCTGGAATTGGAGTTTCGGACAGTTCTCGGCCGCCATGTGGGTGCGGGGGATCGAACCCAGTTCCTCTGTAAGAGCGGTCGGCGCTCTTAACCGCTAGGCCATCTCTCCAGCCCCTACTCTATAGTTCTTGAGAATCTGAAACCCTCTTCTGGCCTCTTTGGGCATTGCACACATGCACCTACACACACACACACACACACACACACACACACACACACACATGCACACGCACACGCACACTCACAGGCAAACATTCATACACATAATTAATTTTTTTTTGGTCTTTTCAAGACAGGGTCTCCCTGTAACCCCAGCTGTCCTGGAACTCGCTCTGTAGACCAGGCTGGCCTTGAATTCACAAAGATCTGCCTGCCTCTGCTTCTCGAGTGCTAGGGTTAAAGGTGTGCGCCACCACGCCTGGCAAAATTTTTTTTTATTAATTTTATTTATTTCTGTATGTGTATGAATGTAATGGCTGCTCTTGCAGAGGACCTGGGTTTAATTCCCAGCACCCACATCACAGCTAACAACTGTCTATTACTCCAGTTCTAGGGGAATCTGACACCTTCTTCTGACCTCTATGGGCACTGCATGACAGAGGTACAATTACATTCATGCAAGCAATACACTCATACACATAAAATAGAAATAATAAAATATTTTTATAAAGATTTTTTTTTTGTTTTGTATGTGTATGAATGTACTGTCTACATGTAGGTTTGTGCACCCGTCTCATGCAATGCCATGGAGGTTAGAAGAGGGTCTCAGATTCCCCTAGAACTGGAGTTCTCCTGGAATTGGAGTTAGACGGTTCTTAGCCGCCATATGGGTGCTAGGGATCGAACCCGGGTCCTCTGCAAGAGCAGTCGGTGCTCTTAACTGCTAGGCTATCTCTCCAGCCCCTAAAATATTTTTTAATTAAATAAAACATTACAAAGTTTGTCATAGTGCCACATGCCTGTAATCTCAGTTCTTGGGAAGTAGAGGAAAGAGGACCATGAGTTCAAGGTCATCTTCATCTACGTGGTGCACACCTTTGATCCCAGCACTCAAGAGGCAGAGGCAGGTGGATCTCTGTGTGTTTAACATCAGCCTGGTCTATGTAGTGAGTTCTAGGCCAGCTGCAGCTACAAGGACACCCTGTCTCAAAAAGACAAAAACAAAATAAAACAAACAACAGTCTTTAACTCCAGTTCCAGGGGAATCCAACACCCTCTTCTGACCTCTGCGGCTTTGCATGACACGGGTGTACAAACCTATATGCAGACAGTACATTCATACACATAAACAAACAAATAAAAAATAAAGTAAAAAAAGTAAATTAGGGGCTGGAGAGATGGCCTAGTGGTTAAGAGCACCGACCGCTCTTGCAGAGGACCGGGGTTCGATCCCCAGCACCCACATGGCTGCTGAGAACAGTCTTTAACTCCAGTTTCAGGGGAATCCGACGACCTCTTCTGACCTCCGTGACATTGAACCACATGGATGCACAAACCTACATGCGGACAGTACCTTAATACACATAAAAAAAAAGGTAAATTAGACACAAATTGCTTGTTTTCTATAGAATTTAATATCAATTGCAATGGCGAGTGGGGAAAACACAGTACCACGCAGATGTTAGGAATTCAGGCAGCCGGGCGTGGTGGCGCACGCCTTTAATCCTAGCACTTGGGAGACAGAGGTAGGCTGATCTCTGTGCATTCAAGGCCAGCCTGGTCTACAAAGCAACTTCTAAGACAGCTGGAGGTACAGGTACACCCTGTCTCAAAAAGACTAAAGAGAAAAGGAACTCAGGCAATGCCAGCTGCCAGCCAGGTGACCACAGCTAACTTACTACCCTTCTAAGCTTCAGTTTCTTCATCCATAAAGCAAGAAAAACAGTACATACCTATGTCAAGGGATACCCCAGCTCACCCTCAGGATGATGATTACAGCAAAAGAGTGCAAAGCAAAATGAAAGAGCAAAGTCTGGAGAAAACCAGACCCGAGCTTCCAGTCTTCTCGTGGTTGAGTCACATAGGACATTAGTTCCTCTAGTGTCGATATCCAAAGTGTTGTTTGGAGCTTCGTCATCCAAAGAAGTTTGGAACTTCTTCCTATACCATGAATGCAGATTCCCTGCAGGAGGAGAGCAGGTGCTCAGGGTAAACCCCATTGCCTGTGCCTGCAGTTGAGGCCCAGTGGGCTACTCTTAGTTCATGAGCACATTTCCAAAATCCAAGTACCCAGACAACAGCCAAGAGCCACTCTTGCAAATAAGTTGTCATAGGATGGGAAGCCTCAGGCCTGCAGTTCCTCTTTTCTGCAAACTTAATTTGTAGAGTAGGTGTGAGGGTTAAATGAGGATATTGGTGCAGAGCACTTGGCACAGTGCTCGGCATGTATTAAATATTATTGTTGCTTTCATCATCACTGAAAATTCTACCAAATATTGTTGTTCCACCTAGACCAAATTTCCTTTTAATGCTAACACTCATTGATTCTTCACAGCAGTGCCAAGCAGCACACATTCTCTACTATTTGAGCTCAAGGAATGGCTTTATAAATTATGCTTATATTGTCTATATACAAAAGAATTCCACTTTTCAGAAGGGGTGTTCCTCTGGGGGCAAAAGAAAAAACCCTTTAATTAAAAAAAAATTTGGCCAGGCATAGTGGTGCACGCCTGTAATCCCAGCACTCGGGAGGCAGAGGCAGGCGGATCTCTACGAGTTCAAGGCCAGCCTGGTCTACATAGTGAGTTCCAGGACAGCTGGGGCTACAGGGAGACCCTGTTCCAAAAGGACCAAAAAAAAAAAAAAAATTGGGGGGCTGGAGGGATGGCCTAGCAGTTAAGAGTGCTGACTGCTCTTGCAGTCGGACCCGGGTTCGATCCCCAGCACCCACATGGTGGCTGAGAAACATCTGTAACTCCAATTCCAGGAGAACTCCAGTTTCAGGGGAATCCGACACCCTCTTCTGACCTCCGCGGCATTGCACGACACGGGTGCACAGACCTACATGCAGACAGTACATTTATACACATACAAAATAAATAAAATTAAAAAATAAAACTTTTAAAGAATGAAAAGAGGCCTACAGATGTAGTTCAGTGGTAGAGTGCTTGCCTACTATGCACAAGGCTGTGGGTCCAGTCCCCACTAGTGCAGAATAAAAAGATCTAAGCTGGGTTTTATGACACTCATCCTATTATCCCTATACTTGGGAAACAGGCAGGAGGCTCATTACAAGCTCAAGGCCAGCCTCGACTGCACAGCAATTTCCAGGCCAGACAGCATTACATAGCAAGGTCCTGTCTCACTCACCCACAAAAAAATGAATATATTCATGTATTTCTGAAGCTAACAAGAACAAACTGTACCAAACAAAATGCCCCTCCCTGAGGCTGGGCATGGTGGTACACACCTGTGATCCCAGCACTCAGGAGGCAGAGGTAGGTGGATCTCTAAGAGTTCAAGGCCAGCCTGATCTACATACCGAGTTCCAGGACAGCTGAGACTACTAGAAGAAGAAGAAAATAAAAAGACAAACTGCTTCTCCCTTAATGTTACCTTAGGCTTTTTCCCTCTATCATTACAGAGTACTTACTAGCCACATAGTAGTTCTTGGTGTAGATGAAGCATAATTTATATAATCCATCTTATTCAAAGTTCCAAATCTTCAGCTATAAGATAAGCTGTGGGGCTGGAGAGATGGCTCAGCAGTTAATTAATATGGGCAAAAGAGAATATGTATTCTGACTTGAGAGCAAAGCAAATACTCTGGGAAGCATTGTCTACTTTCTGTGCCATATCATTCATAGTTTAAACTCACTAGTATGTTTTTATATAAATGCTAGAAATGCCTACTGTATGGAATAATAGTACAGACTGATAAAGAACTTAAGCATTTTTATCAAAGAGATAGACTTCATCAGAAAATTAACCACAATACATAGATGAAAACTATCTACTTAAGCTTCTGTTATCCACTTCAATTACAAATTTCTCTGCCACATAGGAAGGAGAAAAATATGAAATGATACCTTCATGTAATGTTTAAAGATGTCTGCAGCTGCATGCATGTCAACAATATCATAAATGATAAGTTTGCTAAAGGCAGCAAGTAGATCCCTCCTCTTATGTAAAGCTTCAATTTTATTAGCTTCATCTTCTTCATCACCCTCTAACCACAGAGAAAAAATTGGTTATTTAGTCTGTTTCTGCATAGAATCTGTACAAATGAAAACTATCTTAACATTATAAACTCCTAAACAGGAACATTTCATATTTGTTTATTTAGCTTGGCTGAATATCAAACCCTATGAATCACACATGCCAGGCACGTGCTCTGCAGTGAATTACACCCCCAGCCCCAATTCAGTTTTAAATGGGATAGAAACTATTAAGCTTATTATTTTAGAATGTTACTTCTTTAAATATTTATTACATACTTAACAGGAATTTAGATTCCTATCTTCTGTCTTCTAAGAGAGCTAAGGAAGCTATATACAAAGACATTCTTTTTCTTATATTTTTGTCATAAAATACTATCAAGTTGTCTGCTTATTCTTTTTTTTTTTTTTTTTTGTATTTTTTGTATTTTTGAGACAGGGTCTCCCTTTAGTCCCAGCTGGCCTGGAGCTCACTCTGTGTACCAGGCTGGCCTTGAACTCAGAGATCCACCTGCCTCTGCCTCCCAAGTGCTAGGATTAAAGGTATGCGCCACCACGCCCAGCTAGTCTGCTTATTCTAAAACTGATACACTTTATAATTTCTGTATTTATTTCTGTATTTCTTTATTTTTTTGAGATGGTCTCCCCCTTGTCCCAGCTGGTCTGGGGCTCACCATGGAGACCATTTTTCAGTATCTTAACATCCTATTTTGTTCACTTAAGTAATATATAACAATACTCAGGAACAGAAAAGAACCTGGATATTTTCCTTTAAAGACAAAACCTGGAGCTGGGCGTGGTGCCACACGCCTTTAATCCTAGCACTTGGGAGGCAGTGGCAGGTGGATCTCTGTGAGTTCAAGGCCCGCCTGGTCTACATTGTGAGCTCCAGGCCAGCTGGGACTAAAGGGAGACCCTGTCTCAAACACACACACAAAAACAAAAAAACAAAAAACAAAACAAAAAACCCCAAAACAAAAAACAAAACTGGATATAGTTAATTAGAAACATCTAGACCCCCCACTTGTACACATAAGGAATTATAGATATACATCATTATTCATTACAGCTTTTTATTTTATTTTATTTTTTTTGTCTTTTTGAGACAGGGTCTCCCTTTAGTTCCAGCTGGCCTGGAGCTCGCTATGTAGACCAGGTTGGCCTTGAACTCAGACATCTGCCTGCCTCTGCCTCCAGAGTGCTGGGATTAAAGGTGTGCGCCCACACTCCCAGCTTAAAGACGGTTCTTAGCCACCATGTGGGTCCTCTGCAAGATCACTCTGTGCTGNGAAACACTTGTATGAAGCCGCAGCAACAAAGCACCTCTCGCTCGTTCTTCTCAAAGCTGTTTATTATTCAGGCAGGCAGGTCTTGTCAGAACGGTTTATTCAAGCACATCTTTTCTCCTTCTCCAAGCCTCTCCCTCTAAGTCTTCTCCTTCCTCAGGCAAGCAAGCTTCTCTCTCAGACTAGAAAGGAGAGAGAGAGTGTCTATCTTCCTCAGGCAAGCAAGCTTCTCTCCTAAGACTAGAAAGGAGAGAGAGAGAGTCCCTTCCTCAGGCAAGCAAGCTTCTCTCCTAAGACTAGAAAGGAGAGAGAGTCTGTGTCTAGAAAGTCCCTCTATTTATCCACCTTCCCAGCCCAGGTTGCGTGGCTGGTCTATTGGTATCATCTGGCCTGATCTTGTATACAGGGTGCACCTGCACAGCTCAAACGGTGAGTGTGGCTTTACTTTGAGGTAGGAGGGAATCAGGTGTTAATCATAAGACTCAGGTGTTAGTCATAAAACTTTGCTAAAGTCTCGGGTGCCTTCTTAGGACTGTCACCACACCTGCTCTCCACATGTGTGTAGTTTCAGATTCATCCAAATCAAGCCCTAATTTGTATACAAGTTAAGCCAATCAGACTTAACAAACACATAAGAGAACAGAGCCACATCTCCATAAAACTTTGTTTGCTTGCCTTTTTTTTTTTAATTTTATTTATTTTTATATGTGTCTGAATGTACTGCCTGCATGTAGGTTTGTGCACCCATCTCATGCAATGCCACGGAGGTCAGAAGAGGGTCTGAGATTCCCCTGGAACTGGAGTCCTCCTGGAATTGGAGTTACAGATGGTTCTTAGCCGCCATGTGGGTGCTGGTGATCGAACCCAGGTCCTCTGCAAGAGCAATCGGTGCTCTTAACTGCTAGGCTATCTCTCCAGCCCCTTGCTTGCCTTTCTATCGTCCTCATTCGTGATTATGAGACCATGAACTCAGAAACCACTGCTTGAGGTGACTTTGGTGGTAAATGAATTTCCAAGACCCTAGTACCCCAAAGTAGGTCTATCATGAAATAAGAAATACTTCATGACAAAGAACCTACAACTAAAGCACTTGTGGAGCAAACCTGATGGCCAAGTTAGTTACCCGAAAACCAAATAACAAAAGTTATCCTCTGACCATACCCAAACTATGGCACCTGAGCTCACAGACACATGATACACACACACACACACACACAATAATAAAAAATAAAATTGGGGCTGGAGAGATGGCTCAGCAGTTGAGAGTGCTGACTGCTCTTACAGAGGACCTGGGTTGGATTCCCAGTACTCACATGGTGGCCAAGAACCATCTTTAAAGGTGTGATGGTGCACACCTTGAATCCCAGCACTCAGGAGGCAGAGGCAGGTGGATCTCTGTGAGTTCAAGGTCAGCCTGGTCTACAGAATGAGTTCCAGACCAGCTGGGGCTACAGGGAGACCCTGTTTCAAAAAGAAAAAGAAATATTATTATAAGACTAAAACAAAACCTGGAGCTTCGAGCATGCTAGGTAGGCACTCTACATTTAGCCACATCCCCGACCTTAAACATTTATTTGTGTGTGTTGCAGGAGGCACATATGTCAAGTGCCCATGTGGAGGAAAAAAGGGCAACTTGCAGGAGTCAGTTCTCCACCATGTAGGCCATGGAGATTAAACTCAGGTTGTCAGCTGGGTGGCAACCACCTTTACTCCCTCAGCCATCTTGCTGGCCTGCTAAAAAAAAAAAAATTCTGTTTTGGTCCTTTTGAGACAGGATCTCCCTGTGGTAGCTTAAAATTATGTTTTAAGATTATTTTTATTTTTTAATTATGTGTATATATGTGGGTATGTGTAGGTGAGTGCAGGTGCCCATGGAAGCCAGAAGAGGGCGTCAGATCCCTGGAGTTACAGGCAGTTACGAGCAACCTAGTATGGGTGCTGAGACCTGAACTCAGATCCTCTGTAAGAGCAGCAAGTTCTCTCATCCACTGAGCCACCTTTCTAAGCCCCACCTCCAATTTTTTGGAGGGTGTTGAACACAGACCTGGCTGACCTGGAACTCTCTATATAGACCAGGCTGGTCTCAAACTCAAAGAACTCTGCCTGTCTTTGCCTCCCAAGTGTTGGATAAAGGTTTGTGCTACCATGCCTGGCCCCAAAATTGGATTTTTTCAGAATATGAACATGTGGAAAGTTTACTGTTCTAGCCTTCTTTTTCTAAACTGCAACATGAAGTTTTAACTTTGTCTATGCTGTTGAAAGTTAATTAAATAGGTTGCTGCCTCTTGCCAATCATCATCAGAAAAACAGGCTAATTCACCCCATGGATATACACTTTCAACTAAATAGAAAATCAGACGGAAAAACTGAAACTCCCACAAGGCAGTTAAATTACCCAATTTACTTTGTTCTCCTACTATGACAACTGCTGTTTAGGTTTAATTACTTGCTCCTACTCCATAGCATCCCAATAGCTGTGTTGGCACCCTCTCTGCAGGTCTCTTCAATTACAATTCTATAAAGAAATAGGGGTGAGACAACCTAGGTTTCTGAGAGAATTAAAAGGTTTGCAGATTAACATCTTCCAAATTAGCAGGCTTAGACGCATGGATGCATGATACATGATTCAGCTCTGTACTGATCCCCACTGAAAGCAATTAACAAGAAGGGTAACAGCAATGTGCTTTTCCCCTAGAAGTCTGGCACCTCCCTTGGGAAAGCAGGCCCCACACAGACAATGCTGACGGTGCCAAGTACTTCAGGATCCCTTAATCTAAAAAGCTTCCGGTCAAATTCTCCATGGAGAGAATTTGACTTAGCAGAGAATTCTACTTATCAGAGAGCACCACAGAGCAGGCTGGTGGGTGGCTTCTCCACATATTAATCCTCATGGCAAGAGACAGGATGGGGAGTTAGAAAGAATCACACCATCTATTCACTGTAATCCAGATTTCCCTCAGTGTAAACCAACTGAGCATCAACACGGTGTCTGGCACAGGGTGCACTCAGTAGGAGCTCACTAAATCCTTGGTGAGGGGGGGCTGGGCAGCACTGGGGAGATAGCTCCACAGTTAAGAGTGCTTGCTGCTCTTCAGAAGACCTGAGTTCTCAGCACCCAATGAGGTGGCTTACAGCTCCAGGGGATCCAATCCCCTCTCTGGCTTCCAAGGACAATTCACAATCACACACACACACACACACACACACACACACAATAAATAAGGGAAGGATAGAGAGTAGAGAATTACAATAGAAATAAATAGTAATAAGATAATAGTAGAAGGTTTTGTGCTTTTGTTGAAGACCAAAGGTCTCCCTGTAGCCCCAAGGGTGGCACGTGGAACTGCACTGGAGTGCTGGTGAGCCGGGCTGGCCGTGATCACAAGTTGACAGACGATTCACTGCTCTGCCGTCCCGAGTGCTGGGAGGTTTACGGGTAGTGGCCCCACGACGTCAAGGAGGGAGGGGAGAAATAGGACAAGGTCAAGGAAAGGACTGGGAGAAAGTGGGCGTCAGGCAGCCGGGGGGTGGTGTGGCACGCCTTTAATGCCTAGCAACTTGGGGAGGCAGAGGCAGGTGGAATCTTTGTGAGGTGTCAGAGGCCAGCCCGGTCTACAGCGTGAGTTCCAGACAGTTTGGACTACAAGGGAACCCTGTTCGAAAAGAACCCTAAAACAGAAAAAAGACCAAAAAAAAAAAAAAAAAGAAATGGCTCAGCATTTAAAGCACTTGCTATGCAATCATGAGGACTAGACAGAGTCTGGATCTCCAGAAATCCATATAAATGTTGGACGGAATGGCAGCATGACTATAATTTCAGTCTCAAAAGACAGGGAATCCCCGGAGCAAGCTACCAGCAAGACTAGCCATACCAGTGAGCTCTGGGTTTGATTGACAGACCCAGACTTAATGAATAATGTAGATGAGCAATAAGAGTGATTCCTAACATCAGTCTCCAACCTCAGCATTCACATATGCCAAACACACATGCAAAACCATGCATACACATAGACAAGCACACCACATCACACATGAAAATGGGAAAAACAAATCCTTATTGAATAAACAAGTGAATTAAAGTCTGATACACAAAATGTATTCAATAAATATTTATTAAATAAATGAACAGAAATGCCAGGTATAAGGAAAGGGAGACACGATATTTATAATGGACCACGTGTACCAGAGTCTAAGCTGATAAGAGGTAAAGCAGCATAAGCTATGGGGTCAAAGCCTGTGTCCAAATCTCAATGCCATCAGCCACTTACAGGAGGCCTCAACCAACTCACTCAAGATCAGCCAAACAGGTTGATCAACTTCCCCTTCTGGTATAAAGGGATAATGCCTACTTATCCTGCATGGCTCTTTTGTTAATTAGAAAAATAAAATGTAGACAGATTGCCTAGTACAATATCTGGCACATGGAAGATTGGGTATAGGAAAATGGTAAAAATCTGGGGATTGGGGCTGGAGAGATGACTTAGTGGTTAAAAGCACCAACTGCTTCTCCAGATGACCCGAGTTCAATTCCCAGCACCCACATGGCGGCTAAAAACCACCTTTAAGCCAGGCGTGGTGGCACATGCCTTTAATCTTAGCACCCCGGAGGAAAGAGGCAGGTAGATCTCTGTGAGTTCAAGGCCAAGTCCAGCCTGGTCTACAGAGTGAGTTCCAGGCCAGCTGGGGTTATACGGAGATCCTGTCTCAAAAAGATTAAAAAAAAAAAAATCTGGGGATATAACTCATTTGGTAACTCATGAAGTCCTGAGCCTGATTCCACGCACTCATAAAACTATGTGTGGTATGCAGCATTCAGTCGGCAGAGGCAGGAGAATAAGAAATTCAAGGTGGGGCTGGAGAGATGGCCTAGTGGTTAAGAGCACCGACTGCTCTTGCAGAGGACCCGGGTTCAATCCCCAGCACCCACATGGCAGCTGAGAACCACCTTTAACTCCAGTTCCAGGGGATTAATCCGACGCCCTCTTCTGACCTCCATGGTATTGCACGACATGGGTGCACAAACCTACATGCACACAGTACATTCATACACACAGTACATTCATACACATACAAAAATAAATTTAAAAAAAGAAAGAAATTCAAGGTCGACTGGGCATGAGCCCAGCACTCAGGATGCAGGGCTGGGCAGAGCTCTGTGAGATTGAGGCCAGCCTGGTCTACCTACATATCAAGTTCAAAGTCAGCCTGGGCTACAGGAGACCCTATCTCAAGATGGTTCAGCTGGTAAAGAGGCTTGCTAAGCAAGGCTGGCAACCTGAGTTCCAAAATCTTCAGATTCCATGGTGGAAGGCAAGAACTGACTGCTACGGGTTGTCCTCTGACCTCTAGGCATCCACACTCAAACATACATCATACATACACATAAAATAGTGATAGAAAAAAATGTTTTAAGAAATAAAAAAGAAACAGTAAACATCATCAGCCAATGCCAACAATTTTTACATTGCATTTCTTCATTTATTTTTGGGATGGGCATGTGAGGGTATACATGCGACACCTTGTATGTGAAGATCAAAGGACAGTGTGCACAAGTTGGCTCTCTCCTTCCACCCGGAGACAGAATTCAGGTCATCAGGCCCCTACCCACTGAGACATCTAGCAGGCCCAATGCTAAAAATTTTTTAAAACAATTTTTAATTTTTGCAACATTTATTTATTTACTGTGTGTGTGATATGCATATGTGCAGGAGCCTATGCCACAGCATTCCAATAAAAGTCAGAGTACAACTTGTGGGAGCTGGTTCTCTCCTTCCACTATGTGAGTCCCAGAGATGAACTCAGGTCATCAGGTTTGGAAGCAAGTGCCTTTACCTGCTAAGCCTTCTCACTATGTAGCCCTGACTGGTCTCGAATGCACCATGTAGACCAGACTGGCTTCAAATTCATAAAGATTCACCTGCCTCTGCCTCACGAGTGCTAGGATTAAAGGCATACATCGCCATGCCCAACCGATGCTAACAATTCTTTTTTTTTTTTTTGGTCTTTTTGAGACAGGGTCTCCCTGTAGCCCCAGCTGTCCTGGAACTCACCTTGTAGACCAGGATGACCTTGAACTCACAAAGATCCGCCTGTCTCTGCCTCCCAAGTGCTAGGATTAAAGGCGTGCGCCACCACGCCCGGCTAACAATTCTTTACTCTTGCCCTGGTCTCATAAAATTCTCTCGCCAGTCCCGTAAGTCAAGTATAATGACTCCATTCTACAGGTGAGAAAACTGACATGCAAAGAAATGACAGGGGAGGGACTATAAGGGTTTCCAATCCAGGCAGTACAAGAAATTTTGTCATCTACAAAGTATGCTCCACTCCTAGACATTAGCAACATTTTAGTGGGCTAGGCGCAGCAACAAGCACTCAGCAAGTAGTATTTCATCTAATTCACCCCGAAATGTTATGAGGCAGAGTTCGTTCCAACAGCCGAGGATCAGTTCTGCAAATTTCCCGAAGTTAGCAAGTGCAGCTTGTCCCCCTTAGGGAGTGGACACCTCCAGGCTCATTACCCTGAGCGTGGGAAGTCTCCCTGCAACTTTTACTCTGCCTCAGTATCCCAAGGCAGATCATGAACCCGCGCAGAACCCCCCCCCCAAACCCTGCACACGCCTACCCTGTCCTGAGCAGCCATCAAAGCTCCCCTGCCCTGGCCGGAGTCTGACAGTCCTAGGTCACCCCCTTGCCCATCTCCCCAGCCCCCGGCACAGAACTCATTGCAGTACCCAGTCTGATGGGGCGCTGTGGGGGAGGGGGGAAACACGGAAGGCGCATGCCCAGACGGCTCCTTTCGCACACAGCTCACCTGAGAGTCCCGGAACTCCACCACCACGTTCTCGCTGCTCCACCGCGCCGCCATCTCCTTTGCAAGACCACGGGGAACCGGACCGCGCCTCCTTCTAGCCCCGCAATTCCCAGGGCTCTCAGACCCACACACTGCCAGCAGGCCAACCCGGCCACGCCCCGTACACCCCCTCATTTCACCTGACCTCAGCCTATTGGCTAACCCAAAAATAGGATCCGCCCCTTATGCTGTCTTCCCCAATGGCTGGCCGCACCTGCCAAAAACAGACACGCCCCCTACTTCGTCATCAGTGTGAGTCACCCACGCTCCCTGAGACTGTGGACACGCCCCTGTTGCCAGTTCTGTCGGAAATTGTAGTTCGAGATCGAGCTCAGGGCGAGACCTGCAGGTTGGCGACCTGTTGTAGTCTTTCTGTCTTCTCGCTGATTCCTGTTCCTTATAGTCTCCCAGACGCAACCTATAAACCACACCGACATTCGAACCAATGGAAAACACCTCTTCTGACGCCTGCCATCAAGGCTTTGAAAAGACTAAATGCACAATTTATTGGTTCATACAGTAACAGGCGCCTCCCAAGAGTTCAGGGACTCCTGAGGGTCTCCGACACTGCAGTGGGAGGAGGGGGAGAGTCTCCGAAGATAAAAACAATTTTTCGGGGCTGGAGGGATGGATCCGCGGTTAAGAGCGTCGACTGCTCTTGCAGAGGACCCGGGTTCTATTCCCAGCACCCACATGTCAGCTAAGAATCGTCTTTAACTCCAGTTCCAGAAGAATCCAGCGCCTTATTCTGACCTCCGCAGCACTGCACGACACGGGTGCACCAACCTACATGCAGACAGTACACTCATACGCAGGCGGATCTTTGTGAGTGCAAGGCCATACAGAGTGAGTTCCAGGACAGCTGGGACTACAGGGAGACCCTGTCTCAAAAAGACTAAATAAATAAATAAATAAATAAATAAATAAATAAATAAATATTTTAAAAAATTCATACTCCTTTCACTTTCAAGGCTATACGATTACACATGCTAAGTAGATTGAGTATAGAAGAAAGGTGCGACTTTTTTCTTGTAAGCGAAACAGTAAAAGCCACTCTTTTCTCTAACACAACGTTGGCTTTGGAAAATGTAGTTTTGTGGTTTTGTTTTTTTCATTCAAGCTGTGTAACTAATGTTAATGATGATTACTGTTTTCTTGTCTTTTCTTTTTTTTTTGGTCTTTTCGAGACAGGGTCTCCCTGTAGCCCCACCTGTCCTGGAACTCACTCTGTAGACCAGGCTGGCCTTGAACTCACAAAGATCCGCCTGCCTCTGCCTCCCGAGTGCTAGGATTAAAGGCGTGCGCCACACGCCCAGCGATGATTACTGTTTTACTATAATATAGTGAGTTTATTTTTTAATTCTTGGTCCGGATTTCTAATATTTACTATCAATACTTTAGTCCACATAAACATTTTTCGAGTCTGATATTTTTTGAGTGTGAAATAAAGAAAGAAAAGGGTGGCTGGAGAGATGGCTCAGCAGTTAAGAGCACTGGCTGCTCTTGCAAAGGACCAGGTTCAATTCCTAGCACCCACATGACAGATAACAATTCTCTGTAACCCCAGTTCCAGGGTGTCTGACGCTCTCTTCTGACCTCTGCAGGCATTGCATGACACGAGTGCACTTACATATATGCAGGCAATACACTCATATACATAAAATAAATTAAAAATAATAAAAATATGGGGCTGGAGAGATAGCCTAGCAGTTAAGAGCACTGACTGCTCTTGCAGAGGACCCGGGTTCAATCCCCAGCACCCACATGGCGGCTAAGAACCGTCTGTAACTCCAATTCCAGGAGAACTCCAGTTCCAGGAGAATCCGAG
>VZQC01007304.1:1074332-1117485 GCA_009823505.1 Rhizomys pruinosus
GTTTGGTTTTTTTTCTTTTTTTTTTTTTTTTTGAGACAGGGTCTTGTTAAATTACCCATGCTGGCCCTGAACTCACTCTGTGGCCACAGTTTGTCTTGAAGTTCCAGTCCTCCTAAGTAGCTAAGATTACGGTCATGAGCATCAACTCTCGTTTCATACTGAGCTCTTTCTTTTTTCTTTCTTTTTTTGTGTGTATGTATGCTTGTGGTATATGTGTTTCATAATGTGGGCACATGTGTGGGGGAGTGCATGTAGAAACCAGAGGTGAACATCAGGTGTCTTCCTCAACTCGATCTTATATATTCCTGCTCTCGATCTTATATATTGAGGTAAGATCTTGGGTTTGAACCCAGAACTTGCCAATTCAGCTAGCCTAGCCAGCCAGCTTGCTCCCAGAGTCCCCATCTCTATTTCCCATTCACTGGTATTACAAGCAGTCTGCCACACCGCCAAGCATTTACATGGGTGTTGAGGATCCAATGTTTGTCCTCATGGTTTCCTCATACTTACAAGGCAGACACTTTATGCACTGAGCAGTCACTCCAGCCCACCACACTAGACTCTTGATGCAAGAAATGACAATATGAAACTCCTCTGGGACTTCAGGGCTGGGTGGATGCCTAACTGCTGCTAGGTCATGAATCACTACCATGTAAAATATAGGCTCAAGCTACTGAATGAACAATTTCCCAAGCTCTATATTATAATAGCTTCACTTCCAAGGGAAATTTATAATTCGGGTAAGTGCACAGGGTGATAACAAGGGCGCTATCTGAGAAAAGCAACAAAGCTTCATGTTCACACATTCCAGAAAGAGGGAGGGATTCACTCTGCTGTCTTGGTGGAAGGCTTGCAAGCAGCAGTCTTTTAATAACCAGTAGGCTAGCATATAAAACTTGGGGCCAAATGGCTAATTTGCAAAAAGAAATAGAGCTTGAAGCAATCTTGATCTTTGGAATCCTGCTTAAAAGCACACAGAGCAAACAAAACCGTCTCCCAGAGAGTCTACAATGAGTATATTCTCTGTAAACTTAAAAGCTCAGCTCTGTTCTTACTGGCTTTATATGGCCTGCAAGGCCTGCAAGTGTTACATGTGGCATGTATCTTATCTGCATATCAACCTATGTAAATTTACATTGCATACTGGTTGTAGTCATACACACCTACAATTTTGGCACTCAGGAGGCAGAGCCAGGAGGATTGAGAATCCAAGGGCAGCAAGGGGGACTTCTTAGTGAAACTCTGTCTCAAATATAAAAAATTTACATGGCACAGATACTAAAATACTAAAAGGTATATATGTGGCAAGAAATATTTCTCTATTATGTCACACAACTCCCCAGCTCTCAAGGCTTCTCTCCCAAGGGGACCACTATGTTGTTTTTCTGTATCTATCCAATTGATATATGTAAACATAGGTATACGTATACATACATACACTATGTATATATACATACATACATACACACACACACACACACACACACACACACACACACACATAGAAATTTAGTTGAGGGGCTAGAGAGATGGCTCAGAGGTTAAGAGCCCTGAGTGCTCTCACAGAAGACCCAGATTTGAATCCCAGCACCCACATGGAGGCTGACAACCATCTGTAACTCCAGTTCCAGGGGATCCAATGGCCTCTTCTGCAATGACCTCTGAGGGCATTGCATGGCATAGGTGCATTTACATACATGCAGGCAATACACTCATACACATAAAACAAAAATATTAATAAATTTTAGCTGGGCATGGTGGCACATGTTTTTTAATTTTTTTTTATTTTTTATGTGTATGAGTGTAATGTCTGCATGTAGGTTGGTGCACCCATGTCGTGCAATGCCGCAGAGGTCAGAAGAGGACGTCAGGTTCCCCTGGAACTGGAGTTAAAGACAGTTCTTAGCCACCATGTGAGTGCTTGGAATCGAACCCGGGTCCTCTGCAAGAGCAGTCAGGGTGCTCTTAATCGCTGAGCCATCTCTCCAGCCCCCCCTTTTAAAAAATATTTTTAAAATTTTATTTATTATTATTATTTTTTTTTATGTGTATGAATGTATTGTCTGCATGCAGGTCTGTGCACCCGTGTCGTGCAATGCCGCGGAGGTCAGAAGAGGATGTCGGATTCACCTGGAACTGGAATTCTCCTGGAATTGGAGTTACAGACGGTTCTCAGCTGCCATGTGGGTGCTGGGGATCGAACCCGGGTCCTCTGCAAGAGCAGCTGGTGCTCTTAACCGCTAGGCTATCTCTCCAGCCGTATGAATGTACTGTCTGCATGCAGGTTTGTGCACCCATGTTGTGCAATGCTGCGGAGATCAGAAGAGGGTGTCAGATTCCCCCGGAACTAGAGTCAAAAACAGTTCTCGAGGCTGGGCGTGGTGGCACATGCCTTTAATCCTAGCACTTGGGAGGCAGAGGCAGGCAGATCTTTGTGAGTTCAAGGCCAGCCTGGTCTACAGAATGAGTTCCAGGAGAGCTGGGGCTACAGGGAGACCCTGTCTCAAAAAGACCAGAAAAAACAAAACAAAAACAAAAATGGTTCTCAACTGCCATGTGGGTGCTGGGGATTGAACCTGGGTCCTCTGCAAGAGTAGTCGGCGCTCTTAACCACTAGGCCATCTCTCCAGCGCCCCCCCTTTTTTGGTCTTTTCTAGACAGGGTCTCCCTGTAGCCACAGCTGTCCTGGAACTCACTCTGTAGACGAGGCTGGCATTGAACTTCCAAAGATCCGCCTGCCTCTGCCTCCCAAGTGCTAGGATTAAAGGTGTGCCAGCTTGGTGGTACATGTTTTTAATCCCAGCTCAGGAGGCAGAGGCAGGTGGGTCTCTGTGAGTTCAAGTCCAGCCTGGTGTACATAGTGAGTTCTAGGCCAGCTGGGGCTAAAAGGAGACCCTGTCTCAAAAAGACCAAAAAATGATAATAATAATAATAATAATAATAATAATAAATTTAAAAAATTTAGTTGAGGAAGAGGGAAATTTCTTAATGCCCAAAAAATTTTTGATTGATTTTTACATGTATAAATGTTTGTCTGCATGTATGTAAGTGCACCAAGTGTGTGCAATACCCACAGAGGCCAGAAGAGGGCATCAAATCCCCCTGGAACTGGAATTACAGATGGTTTAGCTACCATGAGGGTGCTAGGAATCAAACCTGGGTCCTCTTCAAGAGCAGCCAGTGCTCTTAACTCCTGAGCCATCTCTCCAGCCCCATTACCTTCTTTGAGCTTTGGGATAGCCCCTCCCTCCCAGCAGCATTAGGAGAATTAAATGTAAAATTCATTTAAAAACTGCATTAACTCTGCTGCTGGTATTATTACTCAGGACAATATATTGATAAAATTTCCCATGATCCTCTTGAGAAGTGATTCATGCTCTCTACCAGGGCTCCATGACTCCAGGATCCTCTGGGGTGATCTGCGGTCTGAGGACCAAATCTCTCTCTCTCTCTCTCTCTCTCTCTCCCCCTCCCTCCCTCCCTCCCTCCCTGTCTCTCTCATGTTCTCGTGTACCTTAGGCCTCAAACTTACATAGCTGAGCTGAGGATGACTTTCAACTCCTGATCTTCCTGCCTCTACCTTTTGAGTGCTGAGATTATAGCCATGTACCTCCATGCCTCTTTTTTTTTTTTTTTTGGTCTTTTCGAGATGGGGTCTCACTGTAGTCCCAGCTGTCCTGGAACTCACTCTGTAGACCAGACTGGCCTTGAACTCACAAAGATCCGCCTGCCTCTGCCTCCCAAGTGCTAGGATTAAAGGCGTGCGCCACCATGCCCGACTGCCTCCATGCCTCTTTTATGCATTGCTGGGGATTGAACCAGGGAAACACTCTACCAACTAAGCTACATCCCCAGCTCCTTACCTCATCTTTCATGTCTCCATATAGAATCATTATGTTTCTACTTTTAAAAGATTATTCATTTTGCTTTATGCCTGTGTGGTTAATTGTATGTATGTGTACCAAGAGTGTAGCCCCTGGAGCTGGAGTTACAGGTAGTTATGAGTGGCTTGATGTGGGCACTGGGAAAGAGCCTAGGTCCTCTGCAACAGCAGCAATTGCTTCTAACCACTGGGCTATCTCTCCAATCCCATGCCTGATTTTGTCAGTATTATGCTCTTTCTCTCTCATGGCATTTAATCATTCATGCAGCAAATATTTATTTACAGCTTACCACATGCCAAGCACTGTACTAGGCTTGTTTATCATACTGTATTCTCTTTTATGGCTTCATCTCCTCCTCTTCCTCCTCCTCCTCCTCCTCCTCCTCCTCCTCCTCCTCCTCCTTTCTTCTGGGTTCCCCTTCTGGAGTAATTAAGATTGAGCCCAGAGTCTTGCACAGGCTAGGGGAGGACTACCACATTCCCAGGCAACTCTTCTAGATATATAGCATTACAGTAAAGTTTTTTTTTTTTTGTATGTGTATGAATGTACTGTCTGCATGTAGGTTTGTGCACCGGTATCGTGTGTAATGCTGCGGAGGTCAGAAGAGGGTATTGGATTCCCCTGGAACTGGAGCCAAAGACTGTTCTCAGCCACCATGTGGGTGCTGGGGATCGAACCTGGGTCCTCTGCAAGAGCAGTCGGCACTCTTAACCATTAGGCCATCTCTCCAGCCCCATAGTAAAGTTTATATAATAAAATTGAGTCTTGCGAATGATTCAATGGTTTTTTTGTTATAGTCCCAAGGATGTGCAATAATCATCCTCTAACTCCAGAACATTTTAATCACTTCAAAAAGAAACATTAGAGAAAAGCAAATGGGGGGGAATCTCACTTTAGTAGTTATCTTCATTTTTCCCCTCAGGCCTTAATCTGTCTCAATGGATTTGTCACTCTGAATATTTCATGTAGGTGGAATCACACACTACATGTAGGGTTTGTTTTTTTGTGTGTTTTTTTTTTTTGTTTTGTTTTGTTTTTGGTGTTTGTTTTGAGACAAGGTCTCACTCTGAAGCCATGGTTGGCCTAGAACTTACTATATAAACCAGACTGCCCTCAAACCTCACAGAGGTCTCCTAGCCTCTGCCTCTCAAGTGCTGGAATTAGAAGTATGTGCCACCATGGCTTTTATGCATGTTTTTTAATGAATGAGTTCTACTTACCATGGTGCTTACAAGATTCATTCATGTTGTAACATCCATCAGCATTTTATACCTTTTTTTAAAATTGTTTTTAGATATTTATTTTTTTAATTTTTTAAAATTTATTATTTTTATTTTTTATGTGTATGAGTATAGTGTCTGCATGTAGGTTGGTGCACCCGTGTTGTGCAATGCCGCGGAAGTCAGAAGGGGGCGTCAGTTTTCCCTGGAACTGGAGTTAAAGACAGTTCTCAGCTGCCATGTGGGTGCTGGGAATCGAACCCAGGTCCTCTACAAGTGTAGTTGGCGCTCTTGACCACTGAGCCATCTCTCCAGCCCCACCTTTTTATCAAATTTTTTTCTCATAGATTTATTTCTGTGTCATGTTATATATAGAACTATTCATATATATCCCCCTTTTTTATTTTTAATTTTATTTTTTTTTAATTTTTATTTATTTTTGTATGTGTATGAGTTTACTGTCTGCATGTAGGCTTGTGCACCCGTGCCGTGCAATGCCGCAGAGGTCAGAAGAGGGTCTCGGTTTCCCCTGGAACTGGAGTTCTCCTGGAATTGGAGTAACGGACGGTTCTTAGCCGCCATGTGGGTGCTGGGGATCGAACTCGGGTCCTCTGCAAGAGCAGTCGGTGCTCTTAATCGCTAGGCTATCTCTCCAGCCCCCATATCCCCCCTTTTTAATATAATCTATATTCCCTTCCCCACAAAACTCACAATAAGGGATATAAATCCTCCCAGGATTTCCACAGGGCTTCCTAAGATGCGTAGTTAAGAAAAAAACACTTTAACATCTTAAGAAACGCTCTGGGGTCACTGAAGCTGAAGTATTCCCAGGACCCCAAGAGAGGAGAGAGAATAGGAAAACTGTAGTGTGATGGGATTTAGGATGAAAGTGTCTAGCAACTCCCCAAATGGCAAACTGGCTCCGAAACTCTAAGGCTGAGACTGAGGTGGGGAACCCACTCCCCATGGCTCCTCAGATGCCCCAATAGGCACGGGAGGGAGCAGGAACCTCGGTTTAGGCATGCAGGGGTAAGAGTGGCAGAGAATACCTTCGGGTGGGTCGAACTGGAGAAGCAGCCTCTGTCAGGACTACCTACAACCCGCTCAATGATGGGGTAATGGGCAGAAACAACGGCTGAATATTTAAAGATGAGAGCAAGCATGGCAGGACAGGAGGCAACGGAACACGTAAGTACCAACAAAACATGACCTGGACTGGCCTCCTCCCTACAGAGGGTGTGATCTATGCTTGGGGGAAGAGGAGATGAAAAGTCATGAGCTAGGACTATCAGCTGGCCAGGGGCACAGGAAGGCTCTCTGAGGACTCCTAAGGGGCAGGCAGGCAGGCAGCTGGGACCCCACATCCCCAGGGGAGAAACAAGTCCTTTCAGTTCGACTTGGACCAAATCTTGGCGCTCCCTCGGAGCCTGGCAAGGGGAAGAGAGAGAAGAGAAAGAGAGGGGATGCAAGGGATCCCCTAACTCCTGGAGGATCCCCCCACTCCCTACCCCTATGCAAGTGACTACAGGAATTGGAGCAGCCAGGTCCCTGAGGTAAAAGCGGGGTTCCCAGAAGCAAGCAGCTCCCGCCACATGGGCTCACCCCTTGCCCTTTGAGGCTTTCTTGCTGGGCTGGAGCTGGTTGGTGCCAGGCGCTGGCTCTCAGCAACAGCTCAGGGTCCTGAGAAATGGCTGCAGTTGCTGCTGCTGTTGTAACTTTAATGTTTTTTTTTTCTTTAAGGTTGGCAACCTCACTCTCAATCTGCTGCTTCAGCCCCAGCTGCTGCTCCTTGTGCTGGTTGGCAGGACTCACTTGTTCCTCAATGCTGGACAGCACAACCTCACAACCCACACACCACTCTTGCAGGGTTTGAGTGACGGCACTGAGGTCCTGGCGCTGGATGTCCTGCCCAATGCTGTAGTCAACCTCCAGCCGCTGATTCCGCTGGTCCAGGCCAGGGACCCACACAGGACATCAGCATACACAGCCTCAATCACGAGGTCTTCCAGTTGCCACACGTTCCGCAGGGCCAGAGCCTCCAGCAACACTGCATATGGGATACACTTAACTTTGGTGGCCAGAGTGACAACTGAAAGATGTCGTAGCTTATTCTTCTGAGCCTCGGTGAGCGGGGGAAGATTCCTGGCTTCAGCTAGGTAGTCAGCATAGGTACCATAGGCAAACACTGTGAGCAGCCAGAACGTGGACGCAAAGTCACTTTCTGCCAACTGTAAGAATATAAGGGGAGAAGTGACAGGAGGGACCTCTCTTGGCACGCTCTCAGTCTTACCGTTATAAACTCAACGTTTTGACTCCATCTTTCCCAACAATACCTTTCCTGGTTCACCAATTAGCTTTCTCTACATCTCTGATCACACAGTCTCTTTAAGGGTTAATTTCTACCTACCTATCAAATTTATTTTCATATGCATATGAATGTACTGTCTGCATGTAGGTTTGTGCACCCGTATCTTGTGCAATGCCGCGGAGGTCAGAAGAGGGTGTCGGATTCCCCCGGTACTGGAGTTACAGATGGTTCTTAGCCGCCATGTGGGTGCTGGGATTCGAACCTGGGTACTCTGCAAGAGCAGTTGGTGCTCTTAACCGCTGAGCCATCTCTCCAGCCCTGAGGATATATATTTTCTTTTTTTTAATACTTTTTTAAATTAATTTTTATTTATTTCTGCATGTGTACGAATGTACTGTCTGCATGCAAGTCTGTGCACCCGTGTCGTGCAATGCCGTGGAGGGCAGAAGTGGGTGTTGGATTCCCCTGGAGCTGGAGTTCTCCTGGAATTGGAGTTTCAGACGGTTCTCAGCCGCCATGTGGGTGCTGGGGATTGAACCCGGGTCCTCTGCAAGAGCAGTTGGTGCTCTTAACCGCTAGGCCATCTCTCCAGCCCAGCCCCACCTTTTTATGGCTGAATATGATTCTATCGTGTGGATACTGTTATTACTTTAATCTATTTATTCATGGGTATTTGGGTTGTTTCCACTTTTTGCTATTTCAGATAATGCTGCAGCCCAGTGTTATGGTACAAGCCTATAATCCTGGGAGGCAAAGGCAGGAGGATCAAAAGTTTAAGGTCAGCTGGGCATGGTGGTGCATGCCTTTAATCCTAGCACTTGGAAGGCAGAGGCAGGTGGATATCTGTGAGTTCAAGGCCCGCCTGGTCTACATAGTGAGCTCCAGGCTAGCTGGGACTAAAGGGAGACCCTGTCTCAAAAAGACAACAAAACAAAACAAAACAAAAGTTTAAGGTCATCCTTGGGGCTATACAGTGAATTCAAAGCCAGTCTGGGCTATTTTATGACCCTGTCATAAAAAACACTAGGTGGCGCTCAGAGAGGTGGCTCAGTCAGTAAAGTCCTCACCATGTAAGCATTTGGACTTGAATTCAGATCCTCAGCACCCAAGTAAAAAGCTAGAAACAGCTTCATGCACCTATAAACACAGTGCTGGGGAGGTGGAGACAAGAAGATTCCTGGGGCTTACTGGCCAGCCTGTCTAACCAGTTGGTAAACTCCAGATTCAATGAATCTGTCTAAAGATCCAAGTTGAAGAGGGTTGGAGAGATGGCTCAGTGGTTAAGGGAACTGGCTACTCTTGCAGAGGACCTTGGTTCAATTCCCAGCACCCACATGATGGCTAACAACTGTCTATAACTCCAGTTCCATAGGATCTGAGGCCCTCTTCTGACCTCCAAGGGCATTGCCTGACATGGGTGTATTTACACACATGCAGACAATACACTCATACACAATAAAGAGAAAGAAAGAAAGAAAGAAAGAAAGAAAGAAAGAAAGAACAAGATAAGAAAGAAGAAAGAAAAGATGAGGGAGGAAGATAGACGCATGCCTTGAGGCAGGCAGATCTCTTTAAATTTGAGACCAGCCTTATTTACATAGAAAGTTCCAAGCCAGCTGCAGCTACAGAGAAACCTTGTCTCAAAACAAAAAACAAAAGCTAAAAAACAAACAAAAAAACCCCAAAAAACAAAAACAAGATGGAGAATGGGTGGAGGAAGATACCCCATGTCTGCTTCTAGTAACATATGAACATATGAACATACACAAATACCCACAGATGTACACACACAATCAAATAATGCTCTTAAGCACATCCATTAATAAGATGAATAGACTTTTTAAAAAATTTATTCTTGTATTTGTATGAATGTACTTCAGTGCAGTAGGTTTTTGTCTCCATGTCGTGCAATGCCGCGAGGTCAAAAGAGGGTGTCCGAATTCCCCTGAAACGGGTTAAAGACGGTTCTCAGCCACCAGTGGGGTGCGGGAATGAACCGGGGTCCTCTGCAAAAGCAGAGGGTGCTCTTAACCACTAGGGGGAGGCCATTTCTCCGCCCAGATGAATAAATATATTGGGAGATATATTTTTTTTCTTTTTTAAAATTTATTATTTTTTTTTATGTGTAAATGAAATGCACTGGCTGCATGTAGGGTGATGCACCCATGTTCGTGCCATGCTTGTGGAGTCAGAAGAGGTGTCCGGATTCCCCTCGGGTACTGGAGTTACAGATGGTTCTAGCCCAGCCATGTGGGTGCTGGATTCGAACCTGGGTACTCTGCAAGAGCAGTGGGGTGCTCTTAACAACCAAACCGCTGAGCAGCTCTCCCAGCCCTGAGGATAGATATTTTCTTTTGGTGAATACGTGTTTAAATTATTTTTATTTGTATTTTCTGCATGTGTAATCGAAATGTACTGTCTGCATCAAGTCTGTGCACCCGGTTCGTGCAATGCATCAGAGGTCAGAATAGGGTGGTTGGAAGTTCCATGAGCTGGAGTTCCCGGAATTGGATTTCAGACGTTTCTTCTCACCGCCATGGTGGTGCTGGGGTTGAAACCGCAGTGCCTCGCAGAGCAGTCAGCTCTCTTTACCGCTAGGGCCATCTCTCCCATCCCTATATATATTTTCATATTTAACTAATACTCGGTTTGAATATTTTTTTTTGTGGCCCATTTGAGACAGAATCTTGCTATGTAGCCCTGGGTGGCCTGGGACCAAGGCTGGCCTTGAATTCATAGATATCTGCCTGCCTCTGCCTCCGATGCTGTGGCTTTGGGCCACACACTGGCTGTCTTAAGCTGTTTAGAACGCCCAGCTATTTGTTTTTTTTTTATGTGTATGAATGCACTGTCTGCATGTCGGTTGGCACACCCCTGTCGTGCAGTGCCGAAGAGGTCAGAAGAAGGGCTTGGATTCCCCTGGAAATGATGGCGTTAAGACGGTTCTTCCTGCGTTCCTTTGTTCTTTTTTTTTCCTTTTTTTTAAATTTATTTATTTTCGTATGGGTAAAAATGAATGTAACTGTCTGCATGCGGCTGTGCACCCAGTGTCGTGCGAATGCCGCGGAGGTCAGAAGAGGTCTTCAGATTCCCCTGGAAAAAACCCTTGGGAGTCCTCCCGGAATTGGAGTTACAGACGGTTCGTTAGCCGCCATGTGGTCTGGGGATCGAACCAAGGTCCTCTTGCAAGAGCGTCGGTGCTCTTAAACCGCTAGGTGTATCTCTCCAGCCCCCTGCTTTCCTTTTTCTTACAAAACTTCCTTGTCCAGGCCTTCTCACCCTCAGGCACTCCATACTTGCAAATAGCAATCTTCCTGCCGCCTTCCAAGCTGATCACACTGGAATGGTCACTATCAGAGATGGCCAACTAGCTCTTTCTCATTTCTTTATCCCCAAATCCCCATCTTTGGAAGCCCGTGGAGACACTTGAGGAAGTCAGGTTAGGGACTGGGTGATGCTCATATCCAGCACCAAGCACTTGAAAAAAATATATTCTGTAAATAACTGAATGTGAATGTATGAGAAAGACAAAGATTTAGGCAGAAAAGTGATTCTCTGTTGCATAATATCATTTGGTCAGCTAATATTTACTAAGGACTCTCTGTGTCCCTGCCTTGTGGTTCTGTGTCAGAATACATGGTAAATAAAACAGGAGTTGGCCTGGCAAGGGAGTTGTTTTTTTTTTTTTTTTTTTTGTTGTTGTCTTTTCGAGGACAGGGTTTCCGCCCTGTAAACCCCAGCTGTCCTGGAACTCGCTCTGTAACCAGCTGGCCTTTGAACTCACAAAGATCCTCCGGCCCCATCCTGTTCCTCCGCAGTGTTAGGATTAAAGGCGTGCACCAACACTCCCGGCTAGACAAGGAGGTTCTAAAACCACTTCAGCTGCAAGTCATTCTCATTTCCAACGAAAGCATATTTATGGCGGCAAAACAGGGGCGCCTATATGGCAAGTAAAATTAAAAAATGAGAGAGTGCACATGATTTCAAAAATTTTGCCAAAAAAGAAAAAAAAGGAAGCAAATATTTTTTTCTAATTTATTATTTTAAAAAAATAAAATTAAAGGAAAAAAAGAAAAAAGGACAAACCAAAACCCACAAAAACAGGAATAGTTTGGTTCAGTCTCTTCTGGCTTTTATACTTTGCATTAAAAAAAAAAAAAGCCAGAAAAAAAAAAACACCAATATTCCTAGCAGCTGATGCTGAAATCAAGCACCAGGACCTCCCCAGCCATGTTTAAGGAAAAAAAAAAAGGAATTCCTGCATTGGATGATCAGTAACTCTCCCCCCACAAATGCTAAGCTTCCTAATGTCGGGGGTTCTTGGATCCAGAGCCTCCAAACCGAGGGACAGCACATGCACCAGAGGGCGCTGTGGGGCAAGTATGTGNTGTGGGGGGTGGGGGAGGATGGACATGGTGTATGCATGTGTATGCATGTGTATGCATGTGTATGCATGTGTATGTGTTTGCCTGTATGTGCATAGATGCTTGCCCATTTGTGGAGGCCAGAGGACAATGTCAGGCATCTTCTATTTTTTTTTTTGGTCTTTTCCAGACAGGGTCTCCCTGTAGCCCCAGCTGTCCTGGAACTCGCTCTGTAGACCAGGCTGGCCTTTGAACTCACAAAGATCCTCCTGCCTCTGCCTCCCAAGTGCTAGGATTAAAGGCGTGCACCACCACGCCCGGCTAGACAAGGAGTTTCTAAAACCACTTCTAGCTGCATCATTCTATTTCCACGCTGTGTATCCACCACCTATTGATTGTGAGGATTACATTTTAGCCGGAGGAATCATTTGCTTAGGCCCCAAACAGGTAGTTAGTTCTAATCTAAGGTCAGCCAAACCCGGATTCACAAGTGCGCCAGACCATTCCTAGCAGCTGATCCCCCTCCCAGCCAATGTTAAGATTCCTGACATTGGGATTATCAGTAACTCTCCCCCCACAAATGCTAAGCTTCCTAATGTCGGGGGTTCTTGGATCCAGAGCCTCCAAACCGAGGGACAGCACATGCACCAGAGGGCGCTGTGGGGCAAGTATGTGCTGGGAGGGGAGCTCGCCCAGTGACCCTCAAAACCAGGTAGGCGGATTAGGTGATTTTCTTTCTTCCTGGTGTTTCCTTCCCACCCTTTTGAACCATGGCCGCCCCTCCCCCATGCTCCCCTCCCCCATAGAATGATACCACTTTCGCAGACTTAGGTAGTGCTTGTTGGTTAAGACATCTTGCCTTGGTGCCCGACGCCGGGCGGCTCCCGCCGGCCTGTCTCAGGCCGGCCCTTGGGGTGCGGTGGGGTGGGGTGGAGGAGTGGGGACCTCCGGGGCTGCAGTGGCCCGCGCCGCCCGCCCAGGCTGCGAAGGGGTTAACCCGGCGGGTGGGGGGGAAGGGGGAGGGGGCGCAGGCCGCGCGTGCGCTCTGCCGCCCTCCATTGTCTCCACGGCGGCGAGGAGCGCTGTCCGGGACCAAGCAGGGCGGCGCGGCTGGCTGGCGGGGCCGGCGGCGGCTGGAGCCGGAGCGCGACCGGACGCGACCGCGGCTTCCAGAGCTCCGCCCGGCCGCCTAGCGCCGCGAGGCCCGGAGGGGAGCCGGCCGCCGTGCCGAGTCTGCGTGTTCCGAGGCGGGGCATCGCGGGCGACCCTGGCCCTCTGCCGCCGCCTCCCTCCTCCTCCCCTGCGGCGGCTCGGGCTTGCGGAGCTCGGGGGCGGCCTGTGGCGCGCGGCGCCCGCGCCGGACTGCGCCCCTCGGAACTGCGGGGGAAGCATGCCTTCGGCGAGGATTGTTTGAAATTCTTAGTTTGGGGTCCCCGCTTGCCTGCTTTTTCCACCCCGCGGATTTCCTGAGGCTTTTTTCCCCCCATTTTCTCCGCTCGGGGTTCTTTTTTGACTCCCTCTCCCTTTATGTTCGCCCAGCCCTCCCCTGGCTGCTGAGAAGTGGGGGAGGGTCTCGGCCTCCAGGTTCCCGCCCCACCGGGGCCCGGGCGAACATGGGGGGCAAGCAGAGCACGGCGGCCCGCTCCCGGGGCCCCTTCCCGGGGGTCTCCACCGATGACAGCGCCGTGCCCCCCCCGGGAGGGGCGCCCCACTATGGGCACTACCGGACGGGCGGCGGGGCGATGGGGCTGCGCAGCCGCTCGGTCAGCTCGGTGGCGGGCATGGGCATGGACCCCAGCACGGCCGGAGGGGTGCCCTTCGGGCTCTACACCCCCGCCTCCCGCGGGACCGGCGACTCGGAGCGGGCGCCCGGCGGCGGAGGGTCCGCGTCCGACTCCACCTATGCCCACGGCAATGGTTACCAGGAGACCGGCGGCGGTCACCATAGAGACGGGATGCTGTACCTGGGCTCCCGAGCCTCGCTGGCGGATGCTCTACCTCTGCACATCGCACCCAGGTGGTTCAGCTCGCACAGTGGTGAGTCCGCGGGGGGCCGAGGCCTTGGAGGGTGGGGTGCAAGCGGAGGCGCGCCGGAGCGCCCCAAGCCTCCTGGTGGGCCGAGGTGTGGGTCTGGAGCGCACGCCTGCATCTCTCCGCCTGGCCTCTGGGTCCCTGCATGCCAGAGGATGAATGGGATACCTTCTGCCTAGAAACGAGGTTGTCTGTCAAGCAGTCTGCGGAGCAGGGCGGTTTAGGACTCCAGGCTTGTGTGTACACTTGTGGATGGAGGAGTCAAACCTGCCCATTGAAGTCCCGTTTTTTTTCGCATTACCATCCTCAAAGAAGAGGTCTTGTCTGGTCACAGCGAGTCAGTTTGGGCTCCTCTTTCTGCCACTGCAGCATGGTGCCTGCCTACCTTTCCGTTTAGGAGGTAGTGTCTCCTAAACAAAGAGCAAAAGAAGAAATAAAATTGCGGGCAAGTGGTTCTTGGATTAGGGTTATTACCTTTGCTGGGAGAGGGAGGTGGCTAGTTTCTCCACCCTGCTGGGTAGCTGTGTGAACTGTTTAAAATGGAGCAGGCGGCTGGTTTAGACAGGTGTGGCCTGCTGTATGGACAGTCTCCCTCCTTGGCTTTGCAGGACCAGGGCTTTGGTCCCTCAGGCTGCATTCAGTACACTTGGCTCAAGGGATCCTCACATCCCTCCATCTTTTTTCTTCCCGTCCATGCTAAGTGCTTGCTCTTCCCGTGAATCTGCATCTTTTTTTTTTAATTTATTTTTATTTTTTGATTAATTTTATTTATTTCTGTATGTGTATGATTGTACTGCCTGCATGCAAGTCTGTGCACCCGTGTCGTGCAATGCCGCGGAGGTCAGAAGAGGGTCTCGGATTCCCCTGGAACTGGAGTTCTCCTGGAATTGGAGTTGCAGACGGTTCTTAGCCGCCATGTGGGTGCTGGGGATTGAACCTGGGTCCTCCGCAAGAGCAGACGGTGCTCTTAACCGCTAGGCTATCTCTCCAGCCCGAATCTGCATCTTTTTTTAACAGAGCCCGGCAAGGTGGGGTGTTCTGCCTAGCAATTGGCACATGACTGGGGATGAGGAAGATTAAAAGAATCCGGATGAATTCATTCTGTGAACTTCTGGTGACATGCCAGCAAAAGACTGGAGGGGATTCCCAGGCTCTGGCCCGCAGGCAGTGGTAGAGGAAAACTGGTCTGTCTGCTTGGCTATCCTGAGAGGCCAGATCAGGCTTCTAGAAAATTGGTCAAAACGGGTGTGCGGCTGCTATTGGCTAATTAGTGGGAGGAGTGAAGAAGTTACGTATTCAGACTCCTTTGCATGAATTGGGAAATTTTAGACACAGTGTAGAAAGATCTCTCCTGTCCTTAGGGTACAGTATAGAAGATTCACCACATTACTGTAGTAGCTGTTTGGAAACAGGGTAGACTTTTTGGAACTCTTTCTGTCAATCCAATAAACTTAAATTTGTGAAATCACTTTGGTAGGGCATAGTGGCTAGTCAGGAGCTTGAATTAAACTGTTGGAAATCAGATGCAAAGGTCTGCCTTCAGGCTTTTGGTCAGCTTTAGGCATCTTGAAATCAATAATCTTTTGTAAATAGTTTAGTCCAGAGCCAGCTGTATTTGTGAGATGCTTGTGATTAAGTTTGTAAAAGAACTGTCAATAGTACCCAGCTTAAAACCACAAAATCACAGAATTTTTTGTGTGGCAAAACAACTCTAATTTTATATAGAAGAGTAAGAAAGACCTCTCTTTTTTGGTAATAGTTCTCAAGTCTCTCTCTTACTGGAAACTTCTTTATTCTTGTTCTTTTGCCAAGTTCCCTGGTAGAGTTATGAGCTTATAACTGAATCCCCAAATTTCACACTCTTCAGCTGTGAAGCTTTAGGTTTTTTGTTTGTTTGTTTGTTTGTTTTTTTGGTCTTGTCTTTAATCGAGTCAGGAGAGCAGAGGGAGCAATCTCTGAGCCATGAGATGCAGGAAAAGTTAGAGCATATTAATCTTTAAAAGAAGGACATCTCAAAAAAAAGGGCATCTCTAAAGAGTGTATGGGACCCCCCCCCCAAAAAAAGCCTGGTGTGGTGGTGCACGCCTTTAATCCTAGCACTTGGGAGGCAGAGGCAGGTGGATCTCTGTGAGTTCAAGGCCAGCCTGGTCTACAGAGTGAGTTCCAGGACAGCTGGGGCGATAGGGAGACCTTGTTTCAAAAAGACAAAAAAAAAAAAAAGTGTATGGGAGGCTGCTGTTAATATTATAGGTAATATATATATTATATATATTGTATATATACACATATATATGTGTATATATATAATATATATATATAATATATATATATATATATATTGTTTAGTATGTAGGACCATCCTGTCCTTTTGTGAGACTTTAAGCCTATTATGTGTAGTGGTGTCCTGCAGTTCACCCCAGACCACTTCCATGAATTCCCAAATGCCTTTGGTGGGGTGAGTGACCAGCCTAGTTGAGAACCACTGTAGTAAGGAATTTGTTCCTTTGCACTGATGGAATACTGTTTGGCTGAGATGAGCTCTCATTTGCTTCTGTGGCTCTCTCCACAGAACAGGTCATGGGATTTTCTGGGACATCCTTTTCCTCTCTTGTTCATTGCTGCAAGAAATGAAGCCGATTCCTTCTTTGGGGCCTTTGAGTCAGGTCTGAGCAGCCTTTGCTCTTGGTGGTGAGATTTCAGCAGAATGAAGGATGCCTTGAAACTGATCATGTTACTGGTGATTTTGAGGTGTTTGGAGGACTCATCACAGTACTGAAAGCTGTCATTAATGAAATAAATCAAAGCTGTGGGCTTATGCAGTGTCAAGTAGCATGCTGAGCCATTGTGGTCCCAGTCCTCTTCTGGGTAGCTTTGACCTTGGACAAAGCACATCACCTCTCTCTAGCCTTATCTTTATTATTTTAAAAATAGATGTGGTAATCCTCAGTGGTGGTGGCCTGTAAGAGTTGTTTCCAGACCCCACGAGAGGACACACTGCAGTCACATTTGCTTCTGTCTTCCTGTGCCTTCCCCATGCTGTGACCCATGAACATCATTTCCTTGTGCCAGAAGTGCTTGTCCTTCCATTCTTCACGTAGATAGCTCCTTTGGACCCCTTGAGGCTCGATAGAAATTTCTGCCCAGATGCTACTCTTTAACTCCTGGATCTTCCTGTGATTCTTTCCATTTATTTACAGTAACCTTAATTAGTCCTCAGCACATTTTATTCATCTGTTTATTCTGTAGCTTGACTAAGTCTAAGCTCTGTGAGAACGGAATTGTCTCTTGATTGCTGCTGTAATTCTTGTACTGAGCCTGGCACAAGTATTTGCTGAATAAAATAATCTGAGTGGTTTATGTCCATTTTCTCAATATTGTAACTCTATGACGTAGTGCTGTTCTCTCTCTGCTCCCAGTTTACAGGTGAAGTTACAGGTTTATGGGGCGGTTAAACTTACACAAGATCAGACATCTGGTAGGTAGCAGATCTGGGCGTGCTGGTCTGGTTATTTTGTTTGATTTTTGTTTAGAGACAGGGTCTTAGTATGTAGCCCCGCTTGACCTCAGACCCATTATGTAGCACAGGTTGGCTTTCAGTGCTTGCCTTCACCTCCTGAGTGGTTGGTTACAGCTGTAACCTGTGTTCTTAACCATCACTCTCTGGCCTTTCATCTGTAACTTGGGAGTAGGGAGCATCCTGAAAACTGTTTTGGCCAGTGAGTGTGAAGGCTCAGCTCATGATAAAGTGTCTGACTTGTGACCTTGAACAGACAGTCATGCAGTCCCAGAGTCGATGTAACTTCCTCTGTAGATGTCTGTCTGTCCCTCCCTTCCTTGCAGAGTCATTGAGAGCTTCTTGTGAAACAATGTACACAAAAGCCAAAAGACATGTAAATGGAAAGTGGTAGTGTCCTTGTGGGGACTCTTCTGTTCTGTGTCTTCTTGGGACCTGGTAGGCAGAGAGGTTCACAAGTGTGGGAACATGTCTGCAGATGGAAGCTCTTCCTGTCTGGTGTCTGACCTGCATTGATGGGCTCTTCATCACCGTGAATGCTGCTGAGGAGCTACCTTTGAGAAGCAGTTCGGCTCTTTTCCTTTCACTGTTCAAGTGTTGTTTTGTTCTGAGGGTCGTTCTGTAGCATTCGTTTTTTGATACTACCTGGAGGCCTGATCATTCTTTTCTGTAAGTAGCCCGTTCATCTCAGAATTAGAAGTTTCCAGAAAATGTGGAGAATCCACCATGTTAGGAGATGTTGCTGTTTTCTGAGTCCTACTGTAAAATGGCTGGTCTTGAGAGTTTTGGTTGCCTTCTTAGTCATGTATATGTATACATGTGCATATTCATACTCACAAAGATCCAAATTGGTTCTGTATTGTCTCCTAGACATCAACTGGAGCTGAGCTGGGGGAACTTTTTCTAAGTGAATATGGTAGCAGGGTCTCTCCAGGATTTGATTTTGCTGTCACACTAGGGTTCTCCAGAGGTTTAATTTTCCCTATTCTTAAATAATGAGGACAGCTGCCAGCTCCACTGGAGTGGATCAGAAAGCCTTTGTCTCACTGTAGGTGTGCTGCAGGTAATGGGCCTTTGCAAGCTTTCTGAAGAAGGAAAATCATTCTGTGGTCTCTAAGGAGCTAGATGCATCCCCTGCCCTGCAAAAAGTTCTAGTATTAAAAAAGACTTTTTGTTTTTGTTTTTTGTTGTTTCAAGACAGGGTCTCCCTATAGCCCCAGCTGTCCTGGAACTCACTCTGTAGACCAGGCTGGCCTTGAACTCACAAAGATCTGCCTGCCTCTGCCTCCCGAGTGGTAGGATTAAAGGCGTGCGACTTTTTAATGCAAAGTTTTTTGTTTTCTCCTACCATGAGGTCTTATTTTCTATGTTACCTTGAAGCAAAGATAATTTCCTAAGAATCATAGTTAACTATTCATCATGAAATCTGAAAGGTATTGCAAGCAGTAGTGGTTAAATTCTTGAAGTGTGTGTTTTATGGGATGTGTACATTTTAATATTAAAGACCCACCCTCAAGTGTGTCACAAGGAATACTATGTATGAGCCAGGCTACTCTTGATCAAAGAGAGAGATCTCTAGCTCCATTTTTGAGAAAGAACATGCTATGTATTTTACAATTGTGATGCCATTCAACCCAAGCTCAATGGACACTGATGGTCTAGAATCCCCAATGATAGCATTTGACTTCGTTTGTGGGCTGGCAGGATGGCTCAGCAGACAAAGGCACCTGCCACTGAACCTGACAATCTAGCCCTAGGACCTATATAGTGGAAGGAGAGAACCATCTCCTACAAGTTGTCCTCTGACCTCCTTCCTGTACCCCTCTTCCTGACACACAATAAATTAAAAACTTGTGATACTTTCAAAATTGGGGGTAAAACCGTAATAGGGAACTGGTAGTGATTTAAATGGGATGCTGGAAGCCCAAATTGGTGGCACACACCTTTAATCCCAAGGAGGCAGAGGTAGACAGATCTCCATGCAATTGAGGCCAGCCTGGTCTACATGTCAAGATCCAGGCCAGCTGGGGCTACAGGGAGACCCTGTTTTAGACAGACAGACAGACAGACATGTTGGTCCTGATCCTACTAACCCTTAAGTAAGGTTAATGATAGTAAGCCACTGAGGTTAGCCCCAAATGTGAATCTAACTTCGTCTTCAGAACTGTTCTAGTTTGTCTTCAGTTGTAACAAAACACTGACCAATACCAACTTGGGGAGGAAAGAGTTTTTATTCCTCTTATATCTCCCAGGTCACAGTTCATCACATAGGGAGGCCAAGGTAGGAACTCAGGACAGGAACCTGGAGGCAGGAGCTGAAACACACACAGACCACAGAGGAATGTTGCTTACTGACTTGCTCCCCTGGCCCATGCTCAGCCTACTTTCTTATATAATACACAACAACCTGTCCAGGAGTGGCATCACCCACAGTGGGCTGGGCCTTCCCATATCACTGAGCCATCAAGAAAATAGCCACTGACATGGCCACAGGTCAGTTCAATGGAGGAAATTCCCCAATTGAGGCTCCCTCAACCCAGGTGTGTCAAGTTGACATTAAAACTATCCAGCACAAGAACGATGGATAAATATAAGTTTCTAGGGCAGTGTGTGGTGGTGCATGCCTTTAATCCCAGCACTCGGGAGGCAGAGGCAGGTGGATCTCTGTGAGTTCAAGGCCAGCCTGGTCTACAGAGGGAGCTCCAGGCCAGCTGGGACTAAAAGGGAGACCCTGTCTCAAAAAGACCAAAAAAAAAAAAAAAAAAGTGGATAGAAACTTTCTTTTTTTTTTTTTTGAGACAGGGTCTCTGACTCTTAATGTTCTCATAAGAACTTAGGTTTATCCTCACAACCAACAGTTGGGTTCCTATCTTTGATGTGTTGCTTGGATAAGGGGTGTGTTGTGGGCTGGTGAGACCAGCCTTCAAGTGTGAAACTTAATAAGGAACCAAGTTTCACTTTGAACTAACAACTCTGATAGTTTCTGGAGTGATGAGACTATTTACCTTGATATCTCCTTGGCTTTGTTAATTAGTTGTGGGTGTAGCACTTTGATCTGATGGGAGGTGAGAGGAAGGGAGAAGTGTGTCCCCTATAACTCCAAGTTAAGGGAAGCATGAAAAGAATTTATAGTGCACTCTTGGATTTATAACAGGAATGAGAGATCCAAACAAGGGCTCTCGAGGACTGTGAATGATTCCAGAACATTCTTAAACTTGGCTCTGCCTAGTATGCTTTAGCAATGCAGATGGCTGGACCCCATTCCCAGAATTCAGAACTGAGGGACCTTAGAATCTGAATTTGTAAGAGATTCTGCAAGTGCAGTTAGGAAGACATTTGTATTTGAAATTCCAGGAGGACATCTGTATTTGAAATTTAGCTCTACCATGGATTTGGTTTTCCTTTTCTGAAGCAGAGAAATAACTCCGTGTTTTTCTTTTGTTTGTTATTTGTTTTGCTGCTGCTGTTGTTTTGATATAGGATTTCACTATATTGTCCAACCTGGCCTCAAATTTAAAGAGATCCACCTGTCTCTGCCTCCTGAGTGCTGGGATTGCATGTGGTGTTCATCAGCATTATTTTTGATCCTGCTAAACTTAGTCAAGTATTTTCCTCTATGGTTCCCAGAGGGTAGAGTCAGCCAGCAAGAACAGTTTTTTATAATTCATTGGAGTTTTTCACATTGAACTAAACATTTGTCTCCTTAAAGGCCTAAGCCAATCTGCCATGGTTTTGAGGACCAAGTTGCTTGGGACAGATGGTAATTGTACCAATGTCCCCTTCCTTCTATGCTTGCTCCCCCCCCCCCGATTTTTTCTTGTAAGGCTCAGCTGCTTTGGTTGTTGGTGCTAGTGAAGGGCCTCCTGAATTTATAGCCTCTCAAGTAGGGAGCCCAGGACAAATTCAGACACTGAAGTGGAAATAAATTGCTCCCTCCTCCCTCACTGACTCATAGTATGATGGTTTTATCAGCTGTGTGGAAATTGAGGCAAAGGTATTCATTTATTCAATTGAAAATTATTGAGTACCCCCTGTATACCAGGAGCTATTATAGGTGCTGAAAAAATATAATAGAAAGATGACAGGGCTGGAGAGATGGCTCAGCAGTTAAGAGCACTTACTGTTCTTACAGAGGATCCAGGTTCAGTTTCTAGTACCCACATGGTGGCTTACGGCTGCCTTTAACTCTAGTTCCAGGGGATCCACCATCCTCTTTCTGGCCTTTGCAGGCACCTGTATGTATGCACATGATAGACATAAACTCCTGCAGACAAACATATCTACAAATATAAGATAAATAAATCATAAAGATGATTAACATTATTATTTCCAAGAATCTTTGGTTTCTTACGAGTCTTGAGTCTTGAAGCTGGAGATATGGCTCAGTGATTAAGAGCACTGACTGCTCTTGTAGAGGACCCTGGTTGAGTCCCAGCACCAACATGGCCACCCGCTAATAACCATATATAACTCCAGTACCAGGGGAATCTCACACTCTCTTCTGACTTCCGAGGGCATTGCACAACATGGGTACACTTACACACATGTAGACAGTACACTCAACGCATAAACATAAAATAAAGTATTTTTTTTTAGAAAAGTCTGAGCCTTGCAGCTTTAGATTTTACCTTCTCTATCAGTCCTTCTGTTGCATAAACACCTCCAGGTGTTTGTCTGAAGCACAGCTGTCTCTTCTCCACTCTTCAGTCACAGTATTCAGTTTTTCCTAAACCTTATTTCTGGGTTAGGGAGGTAATCTTTCTGTTTTTAGCCCACTAAGAAACATCTTATATATTCTGGTACAAGGGGTTCTCTGTCTTCTCAATGAGAATACCTATAGAAAGGCTATTTTTTTTCAACTTGTCATGTTTATCCTTGGACTTCAGTATCTTTTTTATCCCTAGAGCCACTTTTCTTTCTGGTCATTGAACACTGTTTTCTAGAAGCATGATTTACTACTTTTTAAAATCTGTTTTTGTAATATGTATCCCAAGCTATAAAACACCAGTAAAGAAATTTCCTTCTTGGTCTTGTAAGCACAGGTCTCCAAGCTACACAATATTGATCCTCATCTCCACCCCACCCCAGTTACTTTTTACTGTGTTAACTTAATGTAACAGAATTTACCATCTTCATCATTTTGAGTGATACTGGGTATTGCAAATAACTAATTATACAGTAGTTGTCTTCTGTGACTATCTTATTTCACTTAACGTAATGCCCTTAACATTCAGACATGTTGTACTGTTTCCTGTCAGAATTTCCTTCCTTTTAAGGTTGAGTTTATATCATAAAATGTGTATTGCAAAATATATACCATAGAATGTATACCACATTTTGCTTATCCATGCATCTGCCACTGGATACCTGTGTTTCTTCTATGTTATTATATTATAATAATGCTATGAATTGAGACCCTCCCCCAAGTTTTGAGGGATGTCTTTAGGAAAGTGTTCTACCACTGAGCCAGTTTAAAAATATATATATACACCTGGGGCTAGAGAGATGGCCTAGTGGTTAAGAGTGCTGACTGCTCTTGCAGAGGACCTGGGTTTGATCCCCAGCATCCACATGGCGGCTGAGAACCATCTTTAACTCCAGTTCCAGGGGAATCTGACACCCTCTTCTGACCTCCACAGCCTTGCATGACACGGGTGCGCAAACCTACATGCAGACAGTACATTCATACACATAAAAAATAAATAAGATTAAAAAATATATATCTTGGAATAGAATTGTTAGATCATATAGTAAAATCTATTTTAAAAAAATTTTTTTTTTGTTTTTTTTGAGATTTTTTTTTTTTGTCTCCCTGTAGCTCCAGCTGGCCTGGAACTCACCATGTAGACCAGGCTGGCCTTGAACTCACAGAAATCCACCTGTTTCTGCCTCCCAAATGCTGGGACTAAAGGTATGTGCCATCACACCCAGCAAATTGTTTGTTTGTTTTGAGATGGTGTTTCATATACGGCAAGCTGACCTGAAACTCACTGTGTAGCTGTGGATGGACTTGAACATCTTATCCTCTTACCTCTATCTCCTGTGTGCTGGGATTACTTGCCTTGTTTATTCTGTTCTGGAGATTGAACTCAGAGCTTTGTGAATGCTAGACAAGCAGTCTACCAGCTGAGCTATATCCTCAGGAGCTATGTTTAAATTGTTTTCCAGAACTGTTCTTTTCTCTCTCTGTATGTGAGTCTCTTCATCTTTCTAAGTCTCTCTCCATCTCTCTTTTCCCTCCCTCTCTCCAGGGTCTTGATATGTAGTCAGGGCCACTGCTAGCTTAAAGTCACAGAGGTTGGCCCGTGTCTGCCTCCTGAGGGCTATAGGATTGCGGGTACAGGCCATCATGCCTGGGTTGCTTTTTCTTTCTTTGATAGTAGCTAACCTAATGGGTATGATGTCGTAGCTTGTGATTTACATTTCCATCATTATTTTAAAAAATACTTTATTTTGTTATTTATTTTATGTGTATGAGTATCTTTCCTGCATGCATGCAAGTCTACCTGTGTCATGCAATCCCCAAGGAAGTCTGAAGAGGATCCTTTGGAACTGGAGTTGTGGACAGTTGTTAGCTGCCATGTGGTGCTGGGAATCAAACCCTGGGTCCTCTGGAAGAGCAGCCAGTGCTCTTAACTGCTGAACTATCCAGCCCCATCATCATTATTACTGATAAGCCTAGTTGTATTTTCCTCGCTATTTATATATTTTTATAGAAATACCTGTTAATGTCCTTTACCTATTTTTTAATTAGGTTATTTTTTTCTTTTATTGTTCTTTTTAATGTTGTTTACAGTAATTATTAAAGCTTATGATAGTCAACATTAGTGACTATGTTATTCTCCAGGAACAACCAATAAGCCTGAGTTGGGACTGGAGAGATAGCTCAGCTGTTAGGAGCTCTGGCTACTCTTGCAGAGGACTTGGATTTGGTTCCCAGCACCCATATGGTAGCTAACAACTATCTGTAACTCCAGTTTTATGGGAGTATGATGCCTTCTTCTGGCCTCTGCTGGCATTGCACACACAGGTGCACTTAACATACATCTAGGCAAAACACTCATATACATAAATAGTAAAAATAACTGGGCACGGTGGCGCACTCCTTTAATCCTAGCACTTGGGAGGCAGAGACAGGTGGCTCTTTGTGAGTCCAGCCTGGTCTACAGAGTGAGTTCCAGGACAGCTGGGGCTACAGGGAGACCCTGTCTCGAAAAGACCAAAGAAAAGAAAAAAAAAAAAAAAAAGGAAAAATAAATTTAAAACTTTTAGTTTTACTTAAATTTTTTACATAGGAGTCCTTTTTGCTCAAGGTGAAGAATTTAAAGGATCCATATGACTTTTTTAAAATTTTTTTTTTTATTTTTTTTATTTTTTGTATGTGTATGAATGTACTGTCTGCATGCAGGTCTGTGCACCCGTGTCTTGCAATGCCGCGGAGGTCAGAAGAGGGTCTCGGATTCCCCTGGAACTGGAGTTCTCCTGGAATTGGAGTTACAGACGGTTCTCAGCCACCATGTGGGTGCTGGGGATCGAACCCGGGTCCTCTGCAAGAGCATCGGTGCTCTTAACCGCTAGGCCATCTCTCCAGCCCTCCATATGACTTTTTGTAAGACATCGCTGTGTGTGTGTGCATGCATGCATGTGGCTATCTTGGTCTTGGTGAATTAGAGTCATCACAATATGGCTCCCTTCTTCTTGTTGGTCATCCCCTGAACCCTGTATAAAGCTTGAGTAGGCATACTTCACAAAGAGCCATTCTGAAATTACTCACTTCCATATTGTGTTTTATGCAATGTCTTTTAAGGTCAAAGGTGATTTTTTAGCATGTGGGAAAAACAAATCTTGGGTGACTCAGATTTGGGACAGAGCTAGAGGAACTTAAGATTCTAAGCCTGTGTGGTCATTGTGCCCACATTTCTGAGCTCTTTGGAGACATTTTTTTGTATTTATTTCTAGGAACTTTTTTTCCTTAGGGAAGAGCTGGTTAGGATTTAGAGGAACCTTTGGGATTCTAAACTAACAAATTAGCTTTCTATAATATTATCTTATTCCATTTATTTACATTCAAAGGTATAAAACCATCTAAGCTATATTTTAAAAGAAACTTTCATAAACATCTCTCAACACTATACCAACCATCCACAAATACCTTTGAAACCATAAATTATTAGATTAACTCAATTCTGCTCAGTGTGGCTGAACATGTATACCATCGCAGCTAGATGCCCTGAAGAGCTGTAGGTGAGTCCTAAGAGCTGTGATGAGGGCTGTCATGCAAGCTAGCCCCCTTCCATCTTAATATCTCACAAGTCCAGTCATGGTAGCTGGGTTTAATTCATTAATTTCCTACCTCTTCTCTCAACTTGAAGGCCCAATGCAACAAAAAGAGAAGTGAATATAAATGTCTGCCTTGTTTTGGTATAGGACTCTCCAACGAAGTGGCAGATCTTTGAGAAATACTATTATGAGCTGTTCTATTTTGCTGTGGCTTTGGAAAACCTTTGGATTTCTTTACTGAAATTTGTTTGGGGAAAAAAAATCTTTTTAATGAAACAGTGTGAGTCACAAAGCAGCCACCCCTTCTTATAATAGCATCTCTCACCAGGGGAATTTTTGGTAGCTGTTGGAGGAGGGATTTGAGTAGGTTGTGGATGATGCATCCCCTGGTAGAACATAGTCAGAGGCTGGCGCATGAGAACTCTGGTGCTTTCCCTGCTGACACCAAGCTCTGAATTCAAAATGCAGGACAGCAGAACAGCACAGAGGAGCCCAGGTTAGTGAATGGATGCAGCAGCATGAGCAATGAGATTGGAGCCTCAACACTGAAAATCAGTTCATTAAAATCCCATCACCATGTAAAATGATTGTGAAACAGAGGCCCTGGGGTCAAACAGCGAAAACCACATCTAGGCAGTCTCTCAGCTTCCTGGGTTTATGAGATGGCTGTGGATCTAATGGTGCCAATTTGAAGGTCGTGAGTCTTTCCTTCACTGTCTCTGCCTCCTATTTCAGGTTGTAAAGTCACAACATGGCAGCAAATGGCACTGATCATGATACCACTTTACAGAAAGAGTGAATTCATAAGCTCTTTTCTACTTTAAGTTTTAGGTATGAGATTGTGTTTAAAAAGCTTCTGCATAGTAAAGGAAGTGATTACCAGAGTGAAAAGACAGCTTACAGAATGGGAGGGAAGTTTGTCAGCTGGTGATCTCACAAGGGATTATTACTGTCTAGAATATATACAGTTACAAAACCCTGAATACCAGAACCATCCAGTCAGTAATGGGCAAATAAATCCAGTGGTTCTCAAAAGTACAACTTGCCAATAAGTACATGAAAAATATTCAGTATACTAGGCATCAGAGAAATGCAAATCAAAACTGTATTGCGATTCCATCTTATCCCAGTCAGAATGCCTCTGTCATCAAGAAAACAGAACAAAACAAAATCCCAACAAAATGAGGCTGGAGATGTAGCTCCTTGATGGTGTTTGCCTTAACAAGGAACAAGGCCCTGGGGTCTTGCCTTGAACTACCAGACAGACAAATGGTAGGAAGGATAGGGAAGTGGTGCAGAGACATGCACTGCTAGGGAGATTGTAAATCAGTCCAGCCACTATGGAAAGCAGTATGGAAGTCCCTTTAAAGAAAATAGAAAAACATATGATTTAAGTCTTATCACTCTTGGATATATACTCAAAGGAATCTAAGTCAGCACATAACAAAGATACCTGCACACCCTTGTTTATTTCAGCACCATTCATAGTAGTCAAGATAAAAAAAAACCCAGCCTAGGCATCCATCAGCAGATGAATGGATCAGGAAGTATGGCATATATACACAATGTAGTTTTATTCAGCCATAAAGAAGGCTGGAGTCATCTTGGTTGCTGAAGAATGGACAGCAGTGGAGAGCATTGTGTTAAGTAAAAAGAGGTGTCGCAGACAAATACATGTTTTCTCTCGTGTGTGGAGTCTAGATTAAAAAAATAGTGGGGCTGGAGAGATGGTTCAGTGGTTAAAAGCGCCGACTGCTCTTGCTGAGGACCCAGATTCAATCCCCAGCACCCACATGGTGGCTGAGAACCGCCTTTAACTCCAGTTCCGGGGGAATCCGACACCCTCTTCTGACCTCTGAGGCACTGCATGACACGGGTGCACAGACCTACATGCAGACAGTACACTCATACACATCAAAATAAATAAAATAAAATAAAGAATTTAGGATAAGGCAGGGCAGTCTGTCTATGCTTATCAGTATCCAAAGCACCTTGCCCCAACCCTTTTTGCAAACTCAAGGCACTGTTGTTTGTTTTTTGTGGGGGTTTTTTTGGAGGGGAGGAGAGGAGAGGGTATTGGTTTTGTTTCTTTGTTTTGAGAATGGGATCTCATATATTCCAGGCCAGCCTCTGTACCTGAGTAGCTCAAGATGATCTGGAACTTCTGATCTTTTGCCTCTGCCTCCCTAGTGCTGGGGTTGCAGGCATGTGCACCATACCTGGTTTTATGTGGTGCTTGGGCTTGAACTCAGGGCTTTGTGCATGCCAGGCATGCACTCTTCTCAACTGAGCTATGTTCTCAGTCCCCCAACTATCATCTTTTTTTTTGAGACAGGGTCTTGCTCAAACTGGCCTATAATTTATATGTAATCCAGGCTGGCCTTGTACTCTTAGCAATCTTCCTGCCTCATCCGCTATGTTAGGATTATAGATTTGAACCACCACACCCAGCTTCTGAGCTTTAGTTGTTTTTCTTTTGTTTTTGCTTTTGTTTTGAGATAGGATCTTCCTTTGTACTTCCTGTTGGCCTGGAGCGTGTTGTGTGGACCAGGCTGGCCTCAATCTCACTTAACTCTGCCTCCTGAGTGCTGGGACTAATATGCCATCATGGCTGGCTCTGAGCCTTAGTTTTAACTGTGGTTAGCTTCATTAATTTATAGTTCTGTAGGACTCATTTCTGAACCACTGTTTTATGTAAGCCATAAACACAAGAAAGTATGAAAAGTTATTACAGCTGTTAAGATTTATAAAGCCATACTTTTCTTCAAAGCATCTTACCAGCTCCAAGTTTCCAGAGCTCAAAAACAGAGAACAGGAAGTCCATATGTGATGCATAAGCACCAGCAACAACCATTAGAGAAAAGGGCACCAGCTTGGCACTAGCACTGGGAGAGTTTGTTCTGGGCCCTCGGAGTACCATGCCTGTAGAATTGTAGGTACACCTTCCATGGTGACCTGTTCCAATTCCATCAACAAGGAAAAAACAGTAGACTGCTATCTTGGGCTGTGTGGCAGAAGTTCAACTTTTCTATAAAGTATCATTTGTCCAAGGAGCAAAACACTTAAGGAGAAAGTGCTGGTCACTTTTATTAGGTAGTAGAAGCTACTTTTCCTCAGGGGTCTGCAGGGCGTTTCCTCTCTTAGGATCCAGGGTGCAGCCAAAGCCCTTCCTCTTTCCTTCCCTTTTAGTAATGAGCTCTCAAGTTTTAGTCCTGTGATTGCTGAGTGGGTAAGTCACATGTTCAAGGCTGTTTGATTTTTTTTTTTTTTTTTTTTGGTTTTGCTTATATATTTCAGGAAATCAGATAGTGGTCTGACACTCTGGATAGGAGCTCTTTGGTGTTTTGAAGTGTTTTCAAAATATGAACTATTTCAGGAATTTAAAAGAGAATATATATGTTCATAATTTTGCTGCTTATATCTGTCCAAAACATTGTGCTTAATTTTCTATACTTTATATAAATTGTATTATACTGTTTACATACATATATACAACAAAACAGGTTTGAGATTCAAGTTGGCTTTAGTATTTATTAATTACTGTAGCAGTTCATTTTCACTGCAGTACTATTGTATCGTTTCACATTATCATCTTTTCTTCCATTCTTCTTTTTTTTTTTTTTTTGGTCTTTTCAAGACAGGGTCTCCCTGTAGCCCCAGCTGTCCTGGAACTCACTCTGTAAACCAGGCTGGCCTTGGACTCATAAAGATCCACCTCCCAAGTGCTAGGATTAAAGGCATGCGCCACCATGCCCGGCTCCTCCATTCTTTTATCAATAAGCGTTAAAGTTATGTTCAGTCCCTTCAAGACTGCTTTCATATTTCCTTATATATACTTCTTTTTTGACACAGGTATTTGCTATGCAGTACAGACTCCTGGAATCTGAATGCTAGGGTTACAGATATGTGCTACCAAAATAGTTTTTTTTGTTTTGGTCTTTTTGAGACAAGGTCTCCCTGTAGCTCCAGCTGTCCTGGAACTCACTATGTTGACCAGGCTGGCCTTGAACTCACAGAGATCCACCTGCCTCTGCTTCCTGAGCACTGGGATTAAAGGCGTGCGCCACAACACCCGCCAAGACCTTTTCTTAAAAACAAAAAATAAGCCCGGTGTGGTGGCACATGCCTTTAATCCCAGCACTCAGGAAACAGAGGCAGGTGGATCTCTGTGAGTTCAAGGCCAGCCTGGTCTACAGAGCAAGCTCCAGGCAGCTGGGACTAAAGGGAGACCCTGTCTCAAAAAAACACCAAAAAAACAACAACAACAACAACAACAACATGTCTTACCCAGCCCAGGCTGGCCTTGAACTCATGACATAGCTGGAAGTGACCTTGAACTCTGATTCTTCTGTTGCTGCCTCCCACCCAGGTGGTAGGAGTAAAGCATGCTTCATCACTGGCCTCTTTACACATTTGAATGAGAGTTTTTCTAGGGCACATCCTTCGTCATGAATAGCTGGGCCATAGAGGTGTATGTGTGTGTATCTTTAGCTCTTAATTAAATAGTATCCAATATAAAGCCAATGTGCTTGTACCAGTTTACACTCCATAAATAGCATACTTTTCTTATTCATGTCTTTATCAAAATTTTATATTGCTAGGCGTGATGGTGCACACCGTTAATTCCAGCACTCAAGAGGCAGAGGCAGGCGGATCTCTGTGAGTTCAAGGCCAGCCTGGTCTACATAGTGAGCTCCAGGCTAGCTGGGACTAAAGGGAGACCCTGTCTCAAAAATACCCCCCCCAATTTTTTTTATATCATTCCTTAAATTTTGGTAAGCTGTGGTGGGTGTGAATGACATCATGATTTGTTATTATATTTGATAAAATGCAATTATATATGTATATATAATTTTGGTCTTATCCAGACCAGTTGGCTTTGAACTCACTGTGTAGACCAGGCTGGGTTCAATCTCACAAAAGATCTGCCTGCCCCTGCTTCCCAGGTGCTGGGATTAAAGGTGTGGGCCACCACACCAGCTCTTCCACTTTTTTTTTTTTAACAATTTTCTCGAGAGAGAGAGGAGAGAGAGAGAGTTTGTACACACACATGCATGCCTGTGTGCACTCAAGGAGATCAGAGAACAACTGTTGGGAGTCAGTTCTCTCTTCCACCATGTGAATTCCTGCATTAAACTTAGTTCATTAGGCGTGGCAGCAAGCTCAGTTAATTTCTTTTTAAAAATATTTATTTATGTTTATGTTTATTTTGTACATGACTGTCTTGCCTGTCTGCATGTATGTAAGTATGCCTGTGAGTGCAGTGCCCACCGAGGCCAGAAGAGAGCATCAGATCCCCTGGAACTGGAGTTACAGATGGTTGTTACCCACCATGTGGGTTCTGGGAACTGAACCCAGGTCCTCTGCAAAAGCAGTCAGTGCTCTTAACTGCTAAGCCAGCTCTCCAGCCCCAGTCCTTACTGGCTTGTATGAATTTGTGTTTTTGCTGCTTTTATGGAAAATAATTCTTTGTTGCCAAAAATAATATAGAATTCTCTTCTGTTTGAGTTTATATCTTTATTCTCTGTGAACTCTTTATGAGTTCAAGGCCAGCCTGGTCTACAAAGTGAGTTCCAGGACAGCTGGGGCTACAGGGAGAAGACCTATATAACCCTATATGGTTAACTCAATTTTAATGAGTTGTATTTTCTGCTATGTATTTATATATGTAGATACATTTTGTGTGGTAAATATTTTCTTTCCCTGAGGAAAGAAAATTTTCATCTCAGTTTTTTAGATTATGGCTTTCATGTTTAAAAGATTAATCTATGGAAAGTTAATTTATTGTTTTTTTTTTTTTTTTTTTTTTTTTATTTTTATTTAAGACAAGGTCTCATGAAGCCCAGGGTGGCTTCTCAAACTCATATGTTAGCCAGGCTGGCCTTGATTCTGATTCCTGCAGTCTCTACCTTGAATGCTAGGGATTATAGGTTTTTACCACTATAGCCCCAACTGTCCTGCCAACTGCTTTGTAGACAGGTGGCCATTGGAACTCACAAAAAGATCCTCCTGCACTCTACTCTCCTGAGTGCTAGGATTAAAGGCATGTGCCACCATACCCGGCCAGAATTAAATTTCTTGAATGGGAAAAATTTCTCTTTTTCCATTTGAATAACAAGTTCTCCCAGAGGCCTGCTTGGATAATAGTCTTTCCTATCTATTGATTTGCAGAGCCACCCTGTCCTGTCAGATGTCTTGCCCAGGCATATTTTTACTTGGCTGTTCTGCTGGTCAGTTTGTCTATCCTTGTGCTAATGCTGTCTTAATTACTATAGTTTTGTAACAGGCCTTCCAGGGGAGGAGGGTAAATTCTTTGACCTTTTAATTGTGTTTTGAAATTGTTGGCTAAGTGAAACTTCTAGGGAACAAGTCAGGCAGTCATATAGGACCAACAAAACCAAGCAGAGTGCCAGGAACTGCTGTTTATAGCTGGATCGAGAAGACATCTGCCACCACGCCATAATGGGCAGTTTAGGGGGGGGGGGAACATGTTTTCCACCTCCTATATTGCACAAAAGCCATTTCCCCTATGGTCTTTGCATTGAAAACAGTAGAATAAACAGTTCCGTATGCCACAGACAATAATAAAAACAAGAAAAACTGCTTACCAGTTTTGGCACTTTTATGTTTTCAGACAAATTTTAGAATCAGTTTTGTTAACTTCTATAAGAACAAAAACACTGCTAGGATTTTTATCCGGATTACATTGAGTCATTTGTCTTTGTTTTGTTTTGTTTTTTCTTCCAGCATCATATTATTATTTTGCTTTTTTGGAGACAGTCTTGCTCTTGTAGCCCAGGCTGTCCTAGAACTCGCACTTGGGAGGCAGAGGCAGGTGGATCTTTGTGAGTTCAAGACCAGCCTGGTCTACATAACGAGTTCCACGACAGCTGGAGCTGCAGGAGACCCTGTCCAAAAAAAAAAAAAAAAAAGAAAAAAAAAATAGAGGTTTTAAAAATATTTTATTTATATTTTTAAATTTTTCGAGATTTTTTTCAGACTTCTAGAAATTTTAAGAATCTTTACAAATACATATTCATACCTGCAGCTTAAAATACAAATGTTACCAGAAGTACAAATAGTGGATAAACAGTTTTTGATTCTGTAAAGTAGCTTAAAATCTTTAATAAAAGAGATTTTGCATATCTGAAAAATCTTCATTGTTGGAAATGGGAATACCACATGCTCCTGAAGGGGTCATGCAGACTGAAGTGCTGGGCACAGCACTAAGATTCCCTTTAATCAGAGTTGATCTGGATCCCTAGGCAAACCAAAATCGATTCCCTGCTGCCCTCTGCTCCTAGGGTTGATGCTGTGATCTAGTCTTTTGAAAGGGGCTTTAATTTTTTTTTAATTTATTTATTCTTTATGTGTATGAATGTACTGTCTGCATGCAGGTCTGTGCACCCATGTGGTGCAATGCCACAGAGGTCAGAAGAGGGCGTCAGATTCCTGTGGAACTGGAGTTAAAGACAGTTCTCAGCCACCATGTGGGTGTTGGGGATTGAACCCGGGTCCTCTGCAAGAGCAGTCAGTGCTCCTAACCGCTAGGTCATCTCTCCAGCCCCTGAAAGGGGCTTTAAAAAAGCCTTTCGGGGCCCAGTGAGATAGCTCCGTAGGTGAAGGCGCTTGCTACCAAGCTTGATGACCTGAGTTCAATCCCTGGGAACCATATGGTGGGAGGACTGAGCAAACTCCTACGAGTTGTCCTCTGACCTCCAAATGCATGCATGTGCACACAGGCATGCATAAATCAATAAAAATAAATTAAACATAAAAAATAATTAAAAATAAAGTCTCATCGGGCATGGTGGCATGCCTGTAATCCTAGCACTTGGGAGGCTGAGGCAGGCGGATCTCTGTGAGTTCAAGGCCAGCTTGGTCTACATAGTGAGTTCCAGGACAGCCAGGGCTATAGGGAGACCCTGTCTCAATAAATAAATAAAGACTCTCAGTTGAAGGTCTCAGACAGCTGTAGGCAGAACAGTTGAGCAAGTGTGTTGTTGCCCTTTCCTGTAATAGTTGTAATGAGAAACATCAACATCAAAATCCAAGACCATCACAGTCTGCAAATGACATTTTTTTTTTTCTTTTGAGACAGGGTCTCCCTGTAGCCTCAGCTGACCTGGCACTGGCTTTGTAGACCAAGCTTGCTTTGATCTCACATAGATCCACCTGCCTCTGTCTCCTGAGCTAAAGGCATATGCCACTGTGCCCAGCTCTGGACCCCTTAATAAATCCCTCTTCTGCTTTCATACCTTTTTTTGACCCATCAAGTTTAGTTAGGGTTGCTTCCATGAGCATGGGTGTGTGGCTATTTACAGAAGCATGGGCTTCTTACCAGTAGTTACAGCACTGAAGAAAAATGACCCCCCCCTGCAGCTCCCCATCAACTGCCTCATGAGCCCCTCGCCCATCTGCGGTAACTAGCTTGTGGGCTCCATCTCGCGCTGGTGAACCACAGGTGCTGTGCCATGCCCAGAAGGCTGTGCTTCATAGCTCTCTCTCCGTCCTGCTGTGGTGTCCCTTCTCCCCTTCTTCTGTGCTGTTCCTTCTGTCTCTGTGTTAGTGCTGCCCACTGTAAAGAGGAAATTCATTCCTAAGAGAATTGTGGTAAAAACCCAGGACACTGAATTTGTCAGCATCTCTAAAATTCTGTCAATGTTTGCATCTAATTTGAAGTTCCCCTAAGTTGAAGACTTAAGATTGTTGATGTCTACCTGAAGATTTTTTTGTTCGTTTGTTTTGAGACAGGGTCTATCTGTAACTCCAGCTGCCCTGGAACTCACTATGTAGATCAGGCTGGCCTTGAACTCAGAGATCCACCTGCCTCTACCTCCCAGGTACTGGGATCAAAGGCGCCACCATGCCTGGTGAAGAATTTTTTTTTATAGAGAACATTTTTATCCATAATAATAATTTCCCTCTTGGTTAATTTTTTTTTTTTTTTTTTTTTTTTNGGGCATGGTGGCGCACACCTTTAATCCTAGCTCTTGGGAGGCAGAGGCAGGTGGATCTTTGTGAGTTCAAGGCCAGCCTGGTCTACAGAGCGAGTTCCAGGGCAGCTGGGGCTACAGGGAGACCCTGTCTCGAAAAGACCAAAAAAAAAAATTTTTTTTTTAATTAGTGCTAGGGATGAGACGAGGGCCTCAGACAGTCTCTGTGTCTTAATGTCCTAAGTGTGTCTTCTGTAAATGATGGCTGGATTTTTTTTTTCAACCTAATATAAGACTGTTGGCAAATTTATTAGAATTGCAGTCATTTTAATAATCACATTTATGCTTTATATATCATTTACTATCTTATTAAGTGTATTATTGTACTTTGTGCGTTGTACGTGTGTCCCTTCCTGTCTTCCGTTGGCCACAGCCCAGCCTTCACCTGGACCTGTCTCCGCTCCCTGCCAGTTGGAGGCTTTCAGATCTTTTCCAGGCTCCTCTTAAATTTTTGGCCTGTGTACTTCAATGAAATCTGAAGTTAAATCATCATCTTCCCAAATAAGAACCCACAATTTGTGTTACACACGCCATGGTTCTGCATTACAATTCTACTTTGTTTTCATACCCTAGAATTAGTTGTTGCTATTCTTATTTGATAACGTCTGCTCATTTGGATTCATCCACCTGCTTACTCTTCCTCTGCCTCCTGTTCTGCTTGCTTCATCTTTCTAAGCTATGATCCTCACTACTATTGGTGGGCTAGGCATTTTTTTTTTCTTTCAGTCTTTCAGTCTGATTCTGTTAAACTTTTTTGGTTTTGTCTTTGTCCTGACCATTGGATAATTTAACCAGATGTAAAAAAAAGTCTGGGTTTATAGTTTATTTTTTCAATAGTTGGACAATTTTGCCATTTCTTATGTTATTTGAGAAGTGTCCTTCTGAACTCTCAGAGCTACTCTTTTGTCTTAGCTGCTTTATTCTTGGTGTTCTGCAAGCTTTCTATAATGTGATCCTGATTTGATTTCTATGTCCTGCTTGCTCCTCATCCTTGAGTACAAGATTTCATGTCTTCAAACATTTAAGAAATCATCTTCCCTTTATTTGTATCTTCAATTTTTACTTTTTTAAAAAATATTTTTTTTGTCCAGGTGTGGTGGCACACGCTTTTAATCCCAGCACTCAGGAGGCAGAGGCAGACGGATGGATCTCTGTGAGTTCAAGGCCAGCCTGGTCTACAGAGCGAGCTCCAGGCCAGCTGGGACTAAAGGGAGACCCTGTCTCAAAAAGATAAAAAGACCAAAAAAATCATTTTTTATTTGTATGAGTGTATTGCCTGCATGTAGGTAGGTGCACCTGTGTTGTGTGGTGCCTGCAGAGGTCAGAAGAGGATTCCCTGGAACTGGAGTTACAGACAGTTGTTAGCCACCATGTAGGTGCTGGGAATCGAACCCTGGTCCTCTGCAAGAGCCACCACTGTTCTTAACTGGTAAGCCATCTTTCTAGTTCCAATTTTTACCTTTTCTTAAAAAATCGACTCTTGGGCTAGAGAGATAGCCTATCAGTTAAGAGCACCAACTGCTCTTGCAGAGGACCCGGGTTGGATCCCCAGCACCCACATGGTGGCTAAGAACCGTCTGTAACTCCAATTCCAGGAGAACTCCAGTTCCAGGGGAATCTGAGACCCTCTTCTGACCTCCGTGGCATTGCACGATATGGGTGCACAAACCTACATGCAGACAGTACACTCATACACATACAAAAAAAAAAAATCGACTCTTCATTTCTCCCTTGAAAAATCCTGGACACATGTATTGGTCCTTATTCTAGCTTTTATTCTACAACTTCCATATTTTCCAGTCTCCATGGAGTTTTAATTTTCTTATCTCTACCTTTCATTACATGAATCGTTTCTTCACAATGTGCAGAGTTTTCTATTTCATTGAACTACATTTTAAGTTCTGTGCAATAATAAAAGTGGATTGTTTACTTGGTGCCTGTAGTTCTATAAAAATAAACAAAAATGAGTGAATCACCTTGTTCATGCTTTTCTTATATTCCCTCTTTGGCCAAGTGAATGGGGTTAGCTAGCTGTGTGTTCTGTTGCATTCTCTTCCTGCTCATAATTCCTGCTCAGAAGCCCTTATCACTCTGGCATCACACTGTTGAGCAAACGCGTGCTATGAACTGGGAGGGAGCAGGAAGCTGGAGCCCGGCTTTGCTTTGTGCTCCTCGCCCAGAGGAAGAGCAGCTCTTGAGTCATGTAGGGGAGACCTTACAGCATTGTACCTCTGGGGGTTCACAGCTGTGGCAGGAATCTGTTTCTATAGCAACAGAAGGCTTAACTCTTCCTCTGTTCTCAGAACATGCAGAGGGAATTGGCATGGTAAACTTTTAGGGCATTCTGTGCTCTAGGCAGCTTGAGTTTGTTCTCTCCCTTCTAGATCACGTTGTCCAACTCAATAGCCACAAGCTACAGGTGATTTTTTTTTAATTACAGTTAATTAAATTTAAATTTCATTTATTTTTAGTTCGTATTTTGAGACATCTTTTAAAAATTGCTTCATTAGCTCAGACTGAACTGGACTTTACTAGATTGCCCAGGTTAGCCTTGAACATGAGGTGATCTTTTGCTTCAGCCTCCCAAGTATTGGGATTACAGGTGTTCTCCACTATACACAGCTTAAAATTCCATTGCTGCCTCACACTAGCTACATTTCTGAGGCTCAGTTCCCACAAATGACTAGTGAGTATCATTGGACAGTACACACAAAGGTTTCCAGCATTGTGGAAAGTTCTTTTGGAGAATGCTGTAATAACTCTACCACAGTATTCTCACAATTGACACAATTGCTAAATGTGTAATTTCAGAAAGCAGATCAGGTGAACCTGTTGATGCCCAGAGTCTGGAAGGCTCTCTTTAGAATAGGGACCATTCTGCCCTTTGAATCCAGAGAGGTTGAGAATGACATGTAGACCATGGGTCATTAAGCCTACTCATCTGTAATTTGGTGTCTTGTGAAGAGAGGAAGCATATAGATAGAAAAGTGATGTGCCGGGTATGGTGGCGCATGCCTTTAATCCTAGCACTCGGGAGGCAGAGGCAGGCAGATCTTTGTGAGTTCAAGGCCAGCCTGGTCTACAGAGCGAATTCCAGGACAGCTGGGGCAACAGGGAGACCCTGTCTCGAAAAGACCAAAAAAAAAAAAAGAAAAGAAAAGTGATTTAGTCAGCTTTAGGGCAATGGAGAAAAAGGTTTGCATGAGTTTATTGATTTTTTTTTTTGTGTGTATGTGTCTTTTGAGACAGGGTCTCCCTGTAGCCCCAGCTGGCCTGGAACTCTGTAGACCAGGTGGCCTTGAACTCGCAGAGATCCACCTGCCTCTGGCTCCTGAGTGCTAGGATTAAAGGAGTGCGCCACCACACCTGGCTTAAAGATGGTTCCTAGCCACCACATGGGTGCTGGGAATCAAACCTGGGTCCTCTGCAAGAGCAGTCGGTGCTCTTAACCACAGAGCCATCTCTCCAGCCCCAAGTTTATTGATTTTTTTTTTAACTGTCATGAAACTGACATGGAAAGGACAGGTTTGTGAGATGACTGGAGGAAACCAGCTCGTTGTATTTAAAATTTAATGTATGTATGAAATGTCATAACAACCCAATTATTTGAAATGCTAACTAAAAGCAATTTAAAAATACTAACACAAGGCTCAAAAGATGTCTCAGTGGTTAAGAGTGCATGTTGCTCTTATAGAGGACCAGAGTTTGGGTCTCAGCACCCACATTGGGTAGCTGACACTTGAGCTCCAGCGTATCCAGTGCATTCTTCTGGCTTCCATGGGCACTACACTTATGTGTACACACACACACACACACACACACACACACACACCCCTAAAACTAGCATCTTTTCCTCCTTGATGTTCCTTTCTCATTCTCCTTGAGTTACTATCAGTTGTCTAAAGATTCAAAAAACAAAAACAAACAAAAAAAACCCACAAAGAGGTACTCCCTCCCCCTTTACATACAGCAGTATTTTACTGACTGGATTCCAAATAGCCCAAGCTTAAAAATAATAATGTGGGTCACAGCATCTCGGGCACGAACAGGCAATACGGAAAACGAAGAACCATCCTGGTTTTTGCTCCTGACACAAATGCCAAATTTTACTTCCCTCTTATCACAGAACTCTGTGGATGCTCAGACTCCTTCCTGACACAGGATTCAGGGACCCAGAATCTAACCAGTTGGCATGTCCTTGCTGCTATCCTTTGATAGGAATTAGTGGCTTGGGATTTTTATTCAGAGAAGTAGTCTTGACATTGCTGATTGCAGGTATAATAGGAGTTGACTATATTAGATAAGATTTTTTTTTTTTTTTAGACAGAGTCTCTCTGTAGCCCCCAGCTGGCCTGGAGCTCACTATGTAATGTAGACCAGACTGGCCTTGAACTTGAGGTCCTCCTGCTTCTGCCTTCCTACTGCTGGGATTAAAGGTGTATGCCACTATACCCAGCTAGATGAGAAGGCTTTTAAAAATTTGAATTTATGGTCCCTGGTACAGAGTGGGTACCTAAATAAAAGTTTAGTGAAAATGAAAGAAAAAGGTGATAGGTAATGGAAAATGATTAGTGCTTAGTTCATTCTGAAGATTTTTGTGGAGTTGGCAAAAGTGGCTTAGAGATGACTTTCTGGAAAAAATCTGAAGGAAAAAAAAGGTGGCTTGTGATCCTACAGGAAAGAATTTAGAAAGAATTCAGAGGCAGCATTTGTAAAGAAAAGTTTTAAAAGAAATACAAAGCACCTTTCAGATGATAAAATAATAAGTGCCGCATGGAAACAAAGTTCATAGAACTTTGTTGTTTCTGAATTAGTGATATTTGTTTCTTTTTTTTTTTTTGAAAAGTTGTACTTGTGATGAATTTCACATTAAATTTACAGTGGTGGAGATTATACATAAGTTATATAGGTCACAAAATTTTCTACTTTATACTATTTAGAATCAAATTACTTTGAGGTGTCCAAATAATGACATAGGTTCTTAATAGATGGCAGAGTCCAAAGATGCAAAATATAGCTTCTTGTTTTGACCATGGTGCTTTAAAATTCTCAAACATGCATTAATATATTCTAGTTTTAGGGAACATATTAAGTATTCCTGGCCTCTAAATTAATCTCAAATAGGACTAGAGTACAAATAAACAAGTATTTTTGCATTAGTTCTCCCCAGTAATAAAGAAAATACACAATTCAACAATACATCAAATAAGATATAAGAGCTCCATTAGTAGCCAAAAAAGTGGGTTTTGTTTTTTATTTTCACAGATCACAGGAAGTTTAATGAGCAGATCAGTCATGCTACTTGGGTGATCAGACAGACTTAAACAATTATGAATTGAATAACTTTTTTAAGGTCTTGAAGGTGTCTGGAGGTGCTGGGTAAAACACATCACAGGTAAGGAATGGGAAACCTACCGCAGCATTTCTGAAAGGCACAATCTATGGAGGGGAGACCTATTAATAAACCCTTTCTGATGTGTACAAAGGAACATGATGAGATGTCTTCTTTTTTTTTTTTGTCTTTTTGAGACAGGGTCTCCCTGTAGCCCCAGCTGTCCTGGAACTCACTCTGTAGACCAGGCTGGCTTTGAACTCACAAAGATCCACCTGCCTCTGCCTCCCAAGTGCTAGGATTAAAGGCGTACACCACCACACCCGGTGAGATGTCTTCTTTTAAAGGATGGGACCTTCATAGATTGGCCCCTCGCATCTGGAAGCGAAAGTTCCTCATTTTTTTTCCTGATCACAGAACAATCAGAATTTTCACTGTAAAGATTTTTTTTTTTAGCTTTTTAAAAAAAATTTATTTATTTTTTGTATGTGTATGAATGTACTGTGTGCATGCACGTCTGTGCACCCATGTTGTGCAATGCCGCGGAGGTCAGAAGAGGGTGTGGGATTCCCCTGGAACTGGAGTTCTCCTGGAATTGGAGTTACAGATGGTTCTCAGCCACCATGTGGGTGCTGGGGATCACACCCGGGTCCTCTGCAAGAGCGGTCGGCGCTCTTAACCACTAGGCCATCTCTCCAGCCCCTCACTGTAAAGATTTTGAACATTAATATAGAAAATGCAAGCCTTCCCCCAGATCCCCTTGTGTTTCTCCAGATGTTTACTCTGCAGGCGGCTGGATACCTGTGTTTAGAATAATACAGAGCACTTTATCCTGTGGTTGGAGAGATGGCCTAGCAGTTAAGAGCACCGACTGCTCTTGCGGAGGACCTGAGTTCGATCCCCAGCTGAGAACCGCCTTTAACTCCAGTTCCAGGGGAATCCAACACCCTCTTCTGACCTCCGTGGCATTGTACGACACGGGTGCACAAACCTGCAGACAGTACATTCATACACATTTAGAAAAAAAAAAAGGACTTTATGCTTAGCTTTGCAACATCTGAATTTTGTTTTGGTTTTGTATTAAAGCCCTCAGTATCAATGTCATCATGTGCTTGTGTGAATTATAGTTTTTGTTCTTATTTCTGTTGTAATTTCCAGAAACTTGTCCTCTCTGGAAGTTGCAGTATTTATAGCAACTCTCTCTCCAGCTATCCCCTAGCCATTATACCCATTTGGATAAAACTTTCTAGAGAGGGACCATATCCACCATCTCTGTATTTGTTAGAGCAACACAGGGAAAGATCACATAGCCCCTCTTACAAGCTTAGTTCTTATAAATTTCTTAAATTGTGTGTATATATATATATGTGTATATATAATTGTGTGTATATATATATGTACAATTTTATATATATATATACACACACACAATTTGCCTGTACATAGCCCCTCCTATAAGCTTAATTTGTTCTTATAAATTTCTTAAATTGTGTGTATATATATATATATATATATATATGTATATATATATAATTTACCTGCACGTATATAAGTGGACCCTTGTTGTACAGTGCCTGCAGAGGCCAGAAGAGGGCATCAGATACCCTGGAACTAGAGTTACAGTCAGTTGTTAGCTGCCATATGGGTGCTGGGAACTGAACCTAGGTCTTCTGCAAGAGTAGCCTCTTAACCACTTAGCCATCTCTCCAGCCAGCTTAGTTTGTTCTTATGGAAAAATTAAGTGACAAGTTAGAAATTGCTCAGAGGGGCTGGAGAGATGGTTCAGTGTTAAGAGCACTGGCTGCTCTTGTAGAAGACCTAGGTTTGATTCCCAGGACCCACATGGAGGCTAACAGCTGTCTGTAACTCCAGTTCCAGGGGAATCCAAGCACTTTCTGACCTCCGTAGGTACTGTATGATATAGGTGCACTTGCACACGTGCAGACAATACACTCATACACTAAAATAAAAATAATAAATTAAAAAAATTTTTTCTCAGAGCTGGGCCCCAACTACAGGGAACATATGGTAAATAAATAACACTAGCCCTTCTCCCTCCCAGCCCTCAGTTCTGAGCTTGACTTGGTCTAGAGTTCTTGCTTCTGTCCATTTTTCTATTTAGTGGAATGATTGTTTCTGCCAACACCTAGTCCAAAGCATAAAATTTGTTTTTTGTTTGTTTCTTTTAAATCTTGGATTCACAATCTGAGCATCTCTAAAAGAAAGCCCTTTTGCAGTGGAGTATCGGGTACATTTCACTTTAGTTGTCTGAGGATGCATTCAGCTGAGTGCTTTTGCTTCCTTGGGGTGCTGCAAACTGAAGCTGTCAAATGTGGAACCTGCTGGTGCCGCTGGGATTGGAACACATGGAGGGGTCTTGTATGAGGTCGATCCACCAGTCCAAGGTCTGAGCAGATGTTGGGTACAAGGCCAGCAAGGGTCCTGATTTTCCTCTCTTTAGGAAGCTGTGGAGTCATGAAATGACCAGTAGTTTAGCATTTTACTGAATGCAAAAGACTCTGATCTGCATATAAGCGAGCATATAAAATATTCCTAGATAGGAAAAATCACTCTTTCTAGGTTTTGAGGGATTTTTGTTGTTGGTTTGTGCTGGGGATTAAACCCAGGGCTTTATACACCCTAGGCAGGTGATCTACCATTAAGCTCTGTCTCCAGTCCTTGGTTGTTTTAAAGTGGAATCTTTCTGTGTAGCCCTGGCTGGCTTCAAATTTCCCATCCTCCTGCCTCAGACTTCCAAATGCATACTCTACCACATACGTGGTGGTGTTTGTTTTTTAACTTGTTTTTTTAATTTATTTTTATTTTTTATGTGTATGAATGTACTGTCTTCATGTAGGTTTGTGCACCCGTGTCGTGCAATGCCACGGAGGTCAGAAGAGGGCATCGGATTACCCTGGAACTGGAGTTAAAGACGGTTCTCAGCTGCCATGTGGGTGCTGGGAATCGAATCTGGGTCCTCTGCAAGAGCAGTCAGTGCTCTTAACTGCTAGGCCATCTCTCCAGCCCCTGCTTTTTAACTTAAAAAAAAAAAAATTTATGTGGGGCGCATGTGTCCACACATGCAAATGTGTGTCATGGCAAGGGTGTGGAGATCAGAAGACAACTTTTGGGAGTCCTCTCCTTCTACCATGTGAATCCCAGGATCAAACTCAGGTCAGCAGGCCCTTAACCACTGAGCCATCTTGCCTGCTAGGGTTTTTTGG
>VZQC01007304.1:1137011-1168436 GCA_009823505.1 Rhizomys pruinosus
TCTCTCTCTCTCTCTCTCTCTCTGTGTGTTTGTGTTTGTTTTATCTTTTATTTTGTGTTTATTTTATTTATTTATTTATTTATTTATTTTGGTCTTTTCGAGACAGGGTCTCCCTGTAGTCCCAGCTGTCCTGGAACTTAGTCTGTAGACCAGGCTGGCCTTGAACTCACAAAGATCCACCTGCCTCTGCCTCGCAAGTGCTAGGATTAAAGACGTGCACCACCACGCCCGGCTTGTGTTTATTTTTATGCGTATGAGTGTATTGCCTGAATGCGTATAAGTGCACCTATCTCATGCAATGCCTGTGGAGGTCAGAAGAGGAAGTTAGATCCCTTGGAAATTAGATAGATCCCTTGGAACTGGAGTTATAGATTATTGTTAGCCACCATGCGGTTGCTGGGAATTGAACCCAGGTCTCAGCAAACTCTTAAGAGTGGAACCACAATGGTAGATTACTGTGTGTGGTGTCAGTTTTATTATTCTTTATATCCCTTTCGCCTCAATTTCTTAAAAAATAAACAACTTCTGGTGGCATATGTCTTTAGTCCCAGACAGCAAATAATGAATAGAGTATGCTTGGAGAGAAGAGTTCTGAGCACAGAGGATCTCATTTAGTCACTGATTTTTGTTGTTGTTCTTTTTGAGACAGAATCTTCTTGCAGCCACAGCTGGCCAGGAACTTACTATGTAGAACAGGCTGGCCCAGTCTCATAGATCTGCCTGCCTCCTCCTCTGGATTAAAGGCCATCTGCTACCACTCTCACCTCTTTGGTCAATGATTTTAGTCAGCATGGCCTTCAGGAAAGATATAATATATTTACGTAACTTGGTTTTTCAATTAAAAAAAATTTTTTTCAACAGGATCTCAATATGTAGACCAGCCTGGCCTCACAAAGAGATTTGCCTGCTTCTGCCTTCCAAGTGTTGGGATAACTTATTTTTAAATATAAACTTGAGAAGCCACAAAACCTTTTGCTGACAGTTGTTGAGCAGTCCTTTGATAAGGAAATTAATTGCATCTAGCTCATGAACACTTTTTTTCTTCTACATGGCAGCTGGGTTTCAAGCTCCAAGTCTCTATGATTTACCCAGAAGGATGTTTTAGAGCAGATTCAAAATCTATTTTTGTTGTCTGTTATTAGATAACAAAGTCTGCCTCAAAACCTAATGACTTATGAGGCCGGGACAATAGCTCAGTTGATAAAGTGCTTGCTATATCCAAACATGAGGACCTGAGTTCAATCTCTAGTACCCCTGGAAGAAAAACAGGCATAGTGTCATGTTCTTGGTAATTCTAATGCTAGGAAGTTAGTGGCAAGTAGATCCCTGGGGTCACTGGCCAGCCAGCCTAGCCTACTTGGGAAGGTCCAGGCCTATGAGAAGTCTGTCTTCAAAAAAAAAAAAAAAAAAGAACAGCACCCAAGGAACCACACCTGTAAACATGCACCCGCAGACAAACAAGTACACAACGTAATGGTGCACAACCATAGCCATAATAATTATGGAATGCAGGAATTCAGGCGGGGTCATTGGGTGGTTCTTCTCCATGTGAGAGCAGTTGGGATGCTTGTAGTCAGATAGCAGTGCAACTGGAGATGGAATGGTTATGATAACTTTACTCACATGTCTACCACCTTGATGGATAGGGAACAGAAAGCTCTCCATGTGGCTGTCTCTGCTTGGCTAGATTGGGTTTTATTATATAGCTGCTCGATTCCAGGAGTAAGCATTTAGCCAGCGGATGCAGAAATTGTAATTGTTGTAGGGCCTGGCCTCAGAAGCTTTCTCCATGTAGGCTGGGAAGTCCGGAGAGGGGACATTTTAGAAGAATTCATGAGATTTAAAATTTGTACTGTGGCCGGGAGTGGTGGCACGTGCCTTTAATCCTAGCACTCTGGAGGCCGAGGCAGGCAGATCTTTGTGAGTTCAAGGCCAGCCTGGTCTACAGAGTGAGTTCCAGGACAGCTGGGGCTACAGGGAGACCCTGTCTCAAAAAGACCAAAAAACCCCCAAAACAAACAAAATTTGTACTGTGAAGAACTTGAGCAGCACTCCAGGCCAGCTAAGTCACATGCCTAAAAAGACAGTGAGGAGCTCTTAGGAAAGTCATGCGTATGCATTTGTTATGTTCTCAACAGAGGCCGGTCTGTCTGGTTCTGTGTGTGAATCTGATAGCCCTTACCTCTGAGCAGGGGAACTGAAATAGTTTTAAGGGCTGTTACATATTTTTTTCCCCCCCTAGGCCACATTCCCACTTCTTTTTTGTTTTTGTTTTGTTTGTTTGTTTGTTTGTTTGTTTTTGAGACCGGATCTCTGTAGCTCCAGCTGGCCTGGAACTCCCTATATAGATCAGGCTGGCCTTAAACTCACAGAGATCCACCTACTAGGATTAAAGGTATGTGGCTCCATGCCTGGCTACTAAGATGCTTTTTAATTTTTATTTATGTTGATTTTATATGTATGAGTGTTTTGCCTGCACATATGTAAGTGCATCATGTGCGTGGAGGGCAGAAGAGGGTGTCGGATTTCCTGGAACTAGAGTTACAGAGGGTTGACAGTACTGGGAACAGAATCCAAGTCCACTACAAAAGCAGCAAGTGTTCTCACTGCTGATCCATCTTTCCAGCCCCCTTAAGACAGTTTTTTAAAGGAATCCTTTTGAGACAGTGTCTTGCTGTGTAGCCCAGGAGGTAGCCTTAAACTCCAAGCCTCCCAAGTGCTGGGATTACAAGCGTGTACTCATTCCTGCCGGTATTGCTTTATTTTAAAGCCTTTTACCAGTGTGTCCAGGCAGCCTGCTCAAGTATAGTTGTTCCCTGTACCCTGAGTGATGGGCAGGGTTGAGCATGATTGCTTCTACTGGATATTTTTCACCTGTTCCTACCTAAGCCTGTAACACATTATCGCACACCCCAGACGTGCTTTTATGTTTTCACACCACGTACTGGTCCTTCTCTCCCTCAATTTTATTTTGTAAAACATTTTATCTCTCTCTTGCAAAAGTTAACTGTTCATCTTTTAAATGCATTAGGTATGCATTTTTTAACAGGCTGCCTTCTAGAAGTAAGTTTGTGTGTGTGTGTGTGTGTGTGTGTGTGTGTGTTTTCGAGACAGGGTCTCCCTATAGCCCCAGCTGTCCTGGAACTCACTCTGTAGACCAGGCTGGCCTTGAACTCACAAAGATCTGCCTGCCTCTGCCTCCCAAGTGCTAGGATTAAAGGTGTGCACCACCACACCTGGCTTAGAAGTAAGTTTTTAATCTTCCTTTTTATCAGGTCTTTTATGCCCAATTCACTTAAGCTCAACTAATATTTTTTCAGAATTTAAATATACAAGAGTCATTTTAGGCCTTACTCAGTGTACAGGAATGATTAATCATGGTTCTTACCATCACAGGACTCTCCAGTGTAGTAAAAGTTCACAAGTACACAAATGCTTTGAAAGGCAACGTGGAGGACTGGTTTTCTTTTCTTTTCTTTTCTTTTCTTTTTTGGATCTTTTTGAGACAGGGTTTCCCTGTAGTCCCAGCTGTCCTGGAACTTACTTTGTAGACCAGGCTGGCCTTGAACTCACAGAGATCTTCCTGCCTCTGTCTGGGATTAAAATTAAAAGCATGTGCTACCAGGCCCCTCGAGGACTTGTTTTCTAAGAAACCTGTTTCACTTCAGGTGCTGCTCTTGCTTTGTGTTCTACAAAATAGAATCTTGACTTTGAGTATTTAAACCTTGGACGTCTCTTGCAAATGTCCTTCTTCCTGTCTCCCTTCCGGACTCTTAGGTGTCCCTAACTTCTGCAGACTCATTTTTCTGCTACTCATTTCTTAGGCTATATAGGCAAGGTTTGGAGTATGTATGGGGCGGGGGCGCTTCCTTACTATGTAAACCAAGGAAGGCCTCAAAATTACAGCCTTACTCTCCTGAGCGCTGCCATTGCTGGCATGGACACCACCATGTCTGGCTACACAGACTTCTTAAAAATGGAATTTTTGTTGTTTTGGAGACAGTTTTCCCTGACTGTTCTGGAGCTCATTATGTAGGCCAGGCTGGCCCTGAACTCTTTGTGTTTCAGGAATTCTTTTCACTAACATTGTTTAAAACTTCCACCTGAAGACAGAGGAGGAAGAGTATTTGAAATAGAGATTCTGTTAGCTCTTCTGTCTTGCCTGTCTTGTAGGAAAGCTTCGTTTCTGGTAATTGTAGTTGGATTAGTAGCGTGGTGCTTGTCTGGTGGCCTCCAGGACCTGGCTTAGGCACAGGTTTCAAACATTTGGTGTGAGTTTTGTTTGCTTTTAGTTTTGCCCACACCCGTGTAACACGTTTCCTGTGCCAATACCAGAATAACCCTGGCCAGTGTTCAAGAAAAGCCCAGTAACTGACCTAAAATTAAATACTTAAACTTTGCCTGCCCTTTAAGTTATTGCTTTTTTTGTTACGGACTCCTGAAGCTTTTTCACCTCTTTAGGACAAGAAGACAGACACTTGAGTCATTATCCTAGCCGTGGTGAGGGGATGGCTGAGCTGGGAGGTTATTGCTAATAAGCAGAGATGAGGCCAGTATATCTTTTGCTGGGTTTAAGATACTGTTTTTAATCTAGCAATAAAGATTCTATGGCATTATCAATCACTAGCTTTATCCAAGCCATCCACAGTGGTGGTCTTGGCTGTGGCTGTAACTGGACTTCACCTGGTGCCTGCATGCTTGTGTCGCTCCTCCAGCTCAGCTGTGCATCTCTTTAATGAGCTCACCAAGTAGTCCCCAGTGAAAAATTCTTATATTTATCCATGACCCCTTTCAGATTATAGGAGATCATTCAAACCATGAAAAGGGGCTCTTGCCTAAGGTTTGTTTTATTCTGGCTATAAAATAAATTGCTTTTCTTGCTGTCCCCCCCCGTCCCCCCCGTGCATCCGTTGCTGGGATAGTAGAATGGTGGTCGTGAGTTTCAGTTACCCTAAAAAGCCCTGTGTGTGCAGATGGTAGAAAGTAGAGACAGGAGTATAGCCCCCTAGAATCAATCCAGTGTTTGAGTGTATGTAGATATCAGAATTGCTTTTTATTTATTTATTTATTTATTTATTTATTTATTTTATTTTATTTTCGTATGTGTATGAATGTACTGTCTGCATGTAGGTCTGGGCACCCATGTCGTGCAATGCTGCGGAGGTCAGAAGAGGGTGTCAGATTCCCCTGGAACTGGAGCTAAAGACGGTTTTCAGCCGCCATGTGGGTGCTGGGTTGAACCCGAGTCCTCTGCAAGAGCAGTCAGTGCTCTTAACCCCTAGGCCATCTCTCCAGCCCCAGAGTTGCTTTTTAAAATATGTAGCATTTCTGGCCAACACAGACACACACACACACACACACACACACAAACACACACACACACAGAGTTAAAGGCAAAAATAAATAGGAAACATTTCAGACATGCTAATACAGCAAACATATATGTCCCTATCAACAAGCTGAAAAAAAATGTGTGTATGTGTGTTTTTCCTGTGGATTTCTCTATACTGTTTTGGACTTTAATTTATTTGTTATTTGCTGCTTTTTAGGCAGGCTGTGTAGTCCATGCTGGCCTGGAACTCACGTAGCTCAGCTTGTCCAGCTCATGGCTGTCCTCCTGCTTTGGCCTCCTGCATACTGCAGGTTGCAGATGTGAGCCAGGATGACCAGCTTGGATTTCTCTGTACTTATGCCACTTACATGAGTCCCCATAATTGTGTGTGTGTGTGTGCGCGTGCGTGCGTGTGTGCGTGTGTGTGTGTGTGTGTGTGTAGAATGAACAAATAGGGTTGAGGAATGTAGCTCAGTGGTTGAGTTTGTGTGTAGTATGTACAAGGCCTTAGGTTCAGTCCCCAGTACTGAAAAAGAACTGTATCTTTGTGCCTTCTTTTTAAGATTCAGCATCGTGTTTTCGAGATGTTCCATGCTTATCCAGCATATACCTCAGCTTACTAGTTTGTATGCACCATGAGAGGCAGTTAATTTGGTTGCACATTTTAGCTCTTGGACATCAGTTGCAGGGAACACTGCTGCCCCTGTTTGTTCTCTAACTGTTAGTGTGTAGAGGTGCTGTGGTTTTCATGTCTGAGCCTCTAGTCCAGCCATTCTCCAAACTTCAGTTCGTAGACTCCTTGCCTTTCCTAACGCATGTGGTCCCAGCGCAGTTTTGTTTCTTGCTTTGTAGCCATTGGGTCTTTTCTCTTTTTCATTCTTACTGTGCTAGTTTGCTTAGGACTGCTGTAGTGAAGGACCCCAGATCACTACTTTATGCAACGGAAATTAATTTTTCTCAGTTCCAGAGGCTCATAGTTCATGGTCAAGGTGTCAGCAGGATGGTCTCTTTGGAGGCCTCTCTCCTTGGCTTACATATGACCATCTTCTCCATGTGTCTCCACATGGTCTTCCTTTGGTGTCTGTGATCTAATGTCTCTTATAAAGACATTGGTTGTGTTTTTTTTTTTTTTAATTGGTANCTTTAATCTTAGCATGTGAGAGGCTGAGGGAGGAAGACTGCTACAAGTTCAAGGCCAGTAGGGTCTTCAGAGAGCCTTCCAGGCCAACCTGGGCTAAGGCTGAGACCCTGTCTCAAAAAAAAAAAAAAAAGCCAGCAAGATGACTTGGCAAGTAAAGGCACTTCCTGCCAAACCGGATGACCTGTTTGATCCTCCCGAGCACACAACAGGGAGAGAGAACCCAACTCCTGCAAGTTGTCCTCTGACCTCCATAGTGTAAACTAGGGCATGTTTACACATATACACAAAGAAAAAGGGAGGGAGGAAGGAGAGGGAAGGAGGGATTAGGGAGTGGAGGTAGGAGGGAGGGAGGAGGATATGACGCCATCCCTTTGCCCTTTATTTTCTTTCTAGGCCCTGTCTTCCAACAGGTCTTGAACAGACCAGCGATCTCCTGGACCTGTGAGAAAGGCCTTCAGGTCTTCTGATCTCTAACTTGCAGGCAGGCCTCATGCACTTCCAGTCTTGAGAGCAAACAAGGTACAAAAGAACTTGTTTAACCTAATGAACAACATCTTCAGTCTCATTATAACTCCTGAGTGATGAAACTTGAAGAGCATTGTCCTTGGAATCCCTATATGCTAAGGGGCAAAGCAAGGGGGACCACTTTTATCTGCTTTATTTCAGTGACCTATCAAAAGCCAACTCAGCATATCATCTGATAAGGGCTGATTGTGGGGCTCCCTCCATTTATATTTGAAGTCCTAATCCCTAATACCTAAGAATGGAATGGGGCCTTTAAAGGGGTAATTACTAAAATGAGGTCTTCAGAGTGCCTAATAAAACACAACCACGGGGCTGGAGGGATGGCCTAGCGGTTAAGAGCGTTGACCGCTCTTGCAGAGGACCGCGGGTTCGTCCCCAGCACCACAATGGCGGCCGAGAACCGTCTGAAACTCCATTCCAGAGGAAACTCCAGTTCCAGGAGAATCCGACACCCTCTTCGGACCTCCACGCATTGCACGACATGGGTGCACACACTTGCATGCAGACAGTACATTCGTACCAGTACAGAATATAATAAAAATAAAAAAAACATGTCGTTACCATTACTATTATAAATTTCCTATGAATATCCTAGCTCCTTTTTGTACTTTGCAATAAGAATGACTTCTTAAAACTTGGCTTCTTACCTCTAGTTTAGAAGATCAATATTTAAAAACTTCAAGGGTAGTGCCAGTGAGGTGGCTAAGGGGTACCAAAAACTTGCTGCCAAGCCTGAAGACCTCAGTTAAGTCCTGGGACCCACATTGACTCCCACAAGTTGTCCTCTGACCACATGCACACATACACGTGCACACACAATCAGTGAATTAATCAATAAAACAATCAATCAAATAAATCTATAGGCAGGAAGAGGACAGAAACATTTCCACACTTACCTTGGTCCTTGAGACCTGTGTTTTGTTTTGTGTCACTCTGTTGACCTGTATTTTATGATCACTTTTAATCCCCTGACATCCCTCTCATTAAACTGACTGCCTTGTAGTGTTTCTTCTCTGTTCTCTTGAGTACTGTAACACTTGGGCACATAGCCAGCCCACCCTAAGGTTTTCCCATCCCTCTAACATCTTCAGACTATCATTATCTGGATAGCTGGCTCCCTCTGACCACACCACGGAGTGTTTTCCAGGAAGCAGAAAACCCAGATCACATTTCTGGTGGATGCCTGAGGCTTTGTTGAAGCAGGATTTTAGGGTTTGGTTCATGGGACTCAACTTAGTTTTCTCATAATGTAGTGTAGGCAGAGGGTGACTGCATGCTTCGACTGGAGGGATGACTTGGAAAAGGACCAAGGGTGTCAAGAAGCACTGATAGCATCAACCCTCTCTACCTCTCTCCCTCCTTCCCTCCCTCCTTCCCTCCCTCCCTTTTTCTTTGTGTATATGTGTACACATGCCATAGTGTACACATATGGAGGTCAGAGGACAACTTGCAGGAGTTGGTGTTCTCCTCATGTGTGTGCTCGGAGGATCAAACAGGTCATCAGGCTTTGGCAGGAAGTGCCTTTACCTGCCAAGTCATCTTGCTGGCTTTTTTTTTTTTTTTGAGACAGGGTCTCAGCCTTAGCCCAGGTTGGCCTGGAAGGCTCTCTGAAGACCCTACTGGCCTTGAACTTGTAGCAGTCTTCCTCCCTCAGCCTCTCACATGCTAAGATTACAAGTGTGTACCTCAGCATCCATCTCTCATGACCTTTAGATATCTATAGTCCATTTCTCCTAAGTCCTGCAGCCCTAGGCAGTCTATTTTCTGTCTGTATAGATTTGTGAGGGGTTTTGTCTTCTTCTAGACTGTACTTTTAAAATTTCTTATTAGAGCCAGGCATGGTGGCACATGCCTTTAATCCTAGCATTTGGGAGGCACAGGTGGATCCCTGTGAGTTCAAGGCCAACTTGGTCTGCATAGTGGGTTCCAAGACAGCCGGGGCTACAGAAGGACACTGTCTCAAAAACACTAAAAAATTTCTAATTAGGTTCTCCTTTACATATATCCCATAAGCCTGTTTTTTGTTTGTTTGTTTGTTTGTTGTTGTTGTTGTTGTTGTTTTTGAGATAGGGCCTCATGTAGCCCAGGCTGGCCTCATATTTAATATACCTGAGGATTACTTTTAACTCTTGATCATCCTGCCTCTGCTTCTCATAAGCACTGGGATCACAGGCATGAGTCATGGTGCCTGGGTTCCCACGAACTCTCTTTTATCACAAATCATATTTCTTTACTTTTTGTGTGTGTTGGGGGCCAGGGTCTCATACTACAGTCTTTGCTAAGTGGACCAGCTGGCCTTGAACTTGTGCTAATCCTGCACCAGCTTCCCCAGTGCTGGGATCATAGGTAGGCTCCACCATGCCTGGCTCGAGGAATAATTTTCTAACCTCTTTTTTATTGTTCTTTCTAAGAATCACTTTGCTATCAGCATAAGAAGGCTTATGCTAATTTAGTATTCAGGATTCATAGTTATGGAATATATAGTGAAATTATTCTTAGATATTTTGATGAAGTTGGCAATTACATCTCCTTAGATGATCCAGTACCAATGCATACTATTTGCTGTTTTAAGTAGTAGGGAATCCAGATTGCATGAAATTAATTTTCCCTCAAATGATCTCTTCAGAGCTTGCTTATATCTATCTATGTGTTACTTGGATGGGGACCATAGTAAATCATTGATCCAGGCATAGTGATACACACAGTAATCCCAGGACTCAGTTCAAGGACTACTTGGCTACACAACAAGGTTTAATTAAAAGCATATGCCAAAAAATAAAAATTAAAAAATTAAAAAAGCATATGCTACCACACATAGCTTTTTGGTAGGTTCAAAATTCCAGAAAATACTATCTTTTATATCTTCGGTTATTTTTCTTTGGGGGAGGGTTGGGGTGGGGGTGGAACTTGCTGTGTAGACCAGGCTGGCTCATCTGCCTGCTTCTGCCTCCTGAGTACTAGAACTAAAGGCGTGTGTGCTATCACACCTCGGGCTCTATGTCTTCAGCTCTTAAATATAGTTATTTGACAGGATCTTTTGGATTGTCCTGTTTTCTGATCCTTGTCCATGTTGGATTGCTTTGGCATTTTTGACTACAAGTTCATCTTGAACAGAGTGTAATAGGTCTGGCCACAATTCTTTGTCCTCTGTGTGTAGTATAGCCGAGAATTTTCTCTCTCTCTTTTTTTTTTTTCCCTCCCTCTTGGTTTCTGGTATCTGGGGATTACTGGCTCTTTGGTTCCCTTCAGTTTTAAATATTTGCAGTGTAGGGTTTTCATTTTATTATTTACCTTGATTACAGAATTCTTAGAAATTATGATTTTTTTTTTAAATAAGTGGAGGTTAGAGAAGGATGGGATGATGGGACATGGTAAGGATAGTGAAGTAAGTTATGTCTCATTTTGCTTAATCTTTTAGGTGTTTTGTTGTTTTCGTTTTTGAGACAGGGTCTCGGAAGTCCCAGCTGACCCGGAACTTGTTACATAGACCAGGCTGGCCTTGATTTCTCTGCCTCCCACTGGGATTAAAGGGGTGTGCCAGCACACCCAGCTTAAGGGCACTACTACATCAGCATTAAACTGTGAAAGCATGGTTTTCTTTTCAGTCTGATTAAACTTGAACTAAGTTAATCATATTTGCAAATGAAAGGAATCATGGTTCCCTCCTGAGGCTCTAGTTTCTAGGATTTATGATATTTTAATATATTTTCAAAGGGTACCTCCTCTTTTCCACAATAAGGGAAAGAAAGCTATTTCTAGAGTTTGCTTTGCCCCCTGTGCTTAAGTTTGGCTGCAGGTGATAGTGCAGGAGCTCTTAGCTGAGAGAACCCAGATTGGTGTTTTGGACACATTTCTGTTACTATAACAAAATAACTGAAAGAATCAAATTAAAAAGAAGAGGAGTTTATTTTGGCTTAAGTTTTGGAGGTTTTAGTCCATTGTCAGTTCGCCCCCATTACTTTTGGGCCTGTGATGAGACAGTGAATTAAGCATCCACACTGAGCAGCTAACAACCACCTGGAACTCCCTCTGCCAGGGATCCAGCACCTGGTCTCTGTAGGCATCTTCACTCATATGCACACATCCATAGACAGAGACACGCACTTGCACATAATTAAAAATAAAACATTTTTAAAAATGTAAACTGGACCCATGTTTGGATTGCAAATTGTAGTTGCCTCAATATAGATATAGAGCACACGTGTATTTTTTTTTTTCTTTTGGTCCATTGAGCTTCCTTTGTTGCCCACCCCTGCCATGTGTGTGTTATCATTTGTGCTGGTTCATGATCCTGCATCACAGAGACATAGAACTGGTCTGTCACCAGAATGGTCTTTGGCACTACTGCTCTTTTCCACCCTTCCTCATCTCTAGCCCTTGGCAACCACTGATGTGTTCTCCATCTCTGTAATTTTGCCATTTGGATAATGCTGCATAATTGAAATTATAAGGAGTATAACTCGAAATAAGAGTACTTTTCTTAGCATAATTTCCTGTTCAAGCTGTTATATTTATCAGTAGTTAATTCATTTTTATTTCTAAATAGAATTCCATGATATGGATGGGACCACATTTTGTTCATCCCATCTAAGGACCTCCACAGCATTGCACGACATGGGTGAACAGACCTGCATGCAGACAGTACATTCATATAAATAAATAAATAAATAAAACTAAAAAATATATATTAAAAAAACAAAAAACAAAACCCAAAACACTAAACAACAATAACAACAACAACAAAAACTCTAATGTGTATTCCAGGCATAATGTCATACACCTTAAAAAAATAAAATAAAAAAATAAAAAATAATGTCATACACCTGTAACCCCAGCACTTGGGAAATGGAAACTTGAGGATTATGGGTTCTAGGACTAGCCTGAGCTACAGAGTGAGAACCAGCCTCAATAAAAACAAAGACTAAGGATATAACTGACTCAGTGCTACAGCGCTTCTCTAACATGCACAAAGCCCTTCATTCAACTGCCAGAACCTAAAAACAAAACAACAAAATCCAAACTACCTATGTTGGCTCAGCCACGGCAGTGCCTCCACCACCACCCACCCTCTTATTTTTTTTTTCATTATGGTTGCTTCTTATCATATATTTGTCTCTACTCTTCCATCCATTCATCAACCTGTCTTGATTAATTTTCGAATAAACTGGATACTCAGTCTCTGAATTTGACACAGTATTGAGTGTTTACTGTTTTTCTCTTTATTTTTCAATGTGTATGTGTGTTTTGGCTGCATATATGTAAGCCTGCGGAGAGGGCGTTGGATCCCTTGGAACTGGAGTTATGAATGGTTGTTAGTCACCATGTGAGTGCTGGAGAGCAGCCAGGGCTCTTAACCACTGAGCCATCTCTCCAGCCCCTCATGGTTTTCTCTTAATGGAAAGCTTACATATAATAAAAGGCACACACTAAGTATATGTCCATTGAGTTTTGATATCAGCACAACCCAAATTCTTGTCTAGGTGGAAAATGTCATATTCTCCACCTCCCTTGCAGACTCAGAGCTTGCCCAAACATGAGTCTTTTGTAAAAGGCTTCTGATATTGATGCCTGCTCTGTCAACACTTTCTGGCTTGAAAGGCTTCTGTGAGCCAGCAACATGTTTAAGGTGAGGCCAGATCTTCAGGTCTCTAGGGTGTGAGTGATGGTCTCACTCCCACAAAGCCACTTCCATCTTTCAGCAGAGAAGCCTGCCCGCCACTCACATGCGGGCCACTGACTCTGCACCAGTGTTTTCCTGTTTGCTTTATCACAGACTCTCCATCTTTAAATTTTTAAAATCTGCTTTTGCCAAGTGCAGTCTTCATCTTTATGTGATGTCCTCTGTGATTCTGCTCCTATGGAGCACAGACTTACACATTCAAGGCAGAACTGATGGCCCTTGTGAAAATGGGAATCTGAACCTTAAGACAGGAGAAGCATTTCCATTGGCTGCCACAAGGGATGCAGTGTGTAGACATCCTCTGACTTGGCTCTGTGAGGTGTCTGGACCTTTGAGGGAGGAACCTCCAAAGGAAACAGACTCTCTGGAAGTCCTTCCCAAGGTGGGCTGATTGCCTCCTGAGGCCCTATTTACAGACCTCAGAGGAAATCTAAGGGATTTTGTATCACCTCCCACCCTACCTTATAAAATTAGTTCAGGTGGGTGGCTAGAACCATAAAGTTAAACACCAATTATCTAAATATACATATGAGATGGGAACAGAGGGTCAGAGAAGAATCATCTTCTCTAACTTGAGGATTTAAACTGTAAAGATAAAAATGGCAAATGCCTCATGCCTGCAGCCATCAGGCTACTTGAGCCCAGAGGTTTTTCTTCCGGTGCATCCAGGATTCTCGTCATAAATGTGTCTTATGCTGTGAAACACAATTCACGTATTATATATTGTTCTTGTTTGTTTCTATTTTTGTTTTTGAGACAGGGTTTCACTATATAGCCCAAACTGACTTCCCACTTGAGGTCCTCCTGCCCCAGTGTCTACAGTGCTGGGATTACAGGTGTTTTTTTACCACACCTCCCTATATAATTCATATATTAAATAAGCAAATTACTTTCTTAAATAAGGTTTTTCTCACAAGCTTAGATTGTCTTTTCAGTTTGTACTTTGACATGTACCTGTCACTTTTTTTTTTTTTTTTGATCTCCCTGTAGCCCCAGCTGTCCTGGAACTCACTCTGTAGACCAGGCTGGCCTTGAACTCACAAAGATCCACCTGCCTCTGCCTCCTGAGTGCTAGGATTAAAGGCGTGTGCCACCACACCCGGCTTGTCACATTTTTTAAAAGAAACTCTTGAAAGTACCATTAGAGCATTCCTGGGTAGTTCCGGGGTTCCCCATTCTGGCTGTTGCCACTGTGGCACCTGTGGGCTGTTCTGCCCAGCATATCATGGCAACCCAAATTCTTTCACTGTATGTCCTTTTACTGATCAGACTCCCCAAGCCCTGATCAGAACTTTGCTTTTTGTTGAATCAGTTATATTTCCTTTCAGCTAATAGAGTTGCTCCATTTTAATTATTTATTCCCTCCTTGTTAACATTTGGCTTTGTGTTTTCCCCACCAATAAGGGCCCTTAGTTTCCTGTGATTTTGTGGTTCTTGTGGGAAAGGCAGAGGCCCGAGGCTCTACGTGAAAATAATTCAGCTAGTGTTTTTGCATATGCATACAGTCTTGTGTGTGTGAAGAACCTTAAGCATATTGATTCAGAAATGCAGTTCCTGTCTCAAGCAGTTTTGGTTTGAAGAAAGAAACTGAAATCCAGCAGCTACTGCAATGAGGAAGGCTGGGCAATTCCCACGGCCCTGGTTCTACAAGTCAGGTCTCCATGAGGCCCTGCAGGGAGAAACTGATCTCACTTTACTTCCCTAGAACTCTCTGTGTTCTGCCTGTCCTGTTCTCAGTGGCTGAAGGAGCAAGCCAGGCACTGGCGTGTCCTTGTTTGCCTGAGATCTTGGGCATGTTACCCCATAAGGTCTGAGGAGGAGGAGGAGGTTGGCTGAGGGGCTGAAATGACAAATCATGAAGGAGGAGATTGCAGTGTAAGATTCTTAGGCCTCTTGCTGGGTTTTCAACCTTGACTCTGGTCTCTGAATCAGATACCTCTAATTAAGAGTCTAAGAAAGACATAATCGTTCAGCAGCTTAGACAACACAGTTTTCCCTTGTCCTCAAGGGATAGGTTCTAAGAGTCTCAGTGGATCTCTACGGCCACAAACCCCAAATTTACCTTGTTTCTCTATATATGCCTTACAGTGCTGCCTCTTAATACCAGAGTCAATCTGTCTTCCATGTCTCATGCCCTGGTATCTCCTTTTCATTACTGCCTTTGAGCTTTGAGGCCATTATTGAGTAAAGCAATGGTTATCTTAGCACAGAACTGTTATATGGTAACTGAACCCTAATGTGTGGATAGGCTGGACAGAGGGGTAATTCCTCTCTCAGGCTGGATGGAGCATAATGGTTGGAGATGTCATCTTACTATTCAGAACAATATGCAGGCTGAACTTTCTGGTTTGTGGGCTAGAGAAGTGGCTCAGCAGTTAAGAGTGCTTGCTGTTCTTCCAGAGGACCCGAGGGTTCCTGATTTTCAGCTCACAACCACCTGTAACTCTAACTCCTAACTCTTAACTCCTGTGGAACTAATACCTCTGGCTTTCAAGAGCATCTGAACTGCATGGGTGAGCATGCACACACACACACACACACACACACACACACACACACACACACACACAGAGGAATAAAAAATTAAGTGTATGATTTGTTTATGGAATTTCTGTTTACTATTTCTGGACTTCAGTTGCTAGCAGCTGAGCATAGCTAACTGAACTGTGGAAAGCGAAATCATGGATAAAAATAAGTAAGACTGTTGGGTTCAGTGATCTCTTGTTCCAGTTCTATGGTAGCATTACTTGATTTCCTCCTGGCTTTAATCCCTCTAGGAGATTGGCCTTCTCTATTCATGTGGAACTTGGAGCTTGCACCATGGTTATGGTACCCTGGCTTCAACTGACCACATTAGTGAGACCATCTCAGACCTCCTTGTCTCTTGCAGTATTCCTATTGGTCAAGTCAAAGTAAGAGTGTCAGGGGGCTAGAGAGATGGCTCAGCAGTCTAGAGCACTTGTTGCTCTTGCAGAGGACCCAAATTCAGTTCCTAGCACCCACACGGTGATTAACAACCACCTCTGACTCCAGCTCCAGGGGATCCAAGTCCTTTTCTGGCTTTCCTGGACGTGTATGCATGCACATGCACATGGTCAAAAATCTTTAAAGAAAAAGTATCTTAGGCCTGGTCTTATATAGAGTTCCTGTTTTAGAGCAGTAATTAAAGGGGCAGGATATCTTGATGAACCTATTAACTGTGATTGTATCCATTTCCCAGAGCAAATACAGAAAGAAGGTCCTTTCAACAGGCAGAATGTATATACTGCATTCCTTTATAGGGAATATATAAATCTCAGTGCTTTCTAAACTATTCTGGTTTCAGTAAAGTAGCAGTGCTAGTGTAGTGGAATTTAGAGCCCTTAGTGCAAAGTATGTATTCCATTTTCCTAGTCTCTCCCTCCCACACACATAATTTAGATATTGCCCTCTTGGGGCAGAACCAGTTCCCTGACTTAGGTACTAGGTAACCCTTTTGAAGAACTTGGTTCTCAGCACTTTCCATGTTACTGATCTAGGCATAGGCTGTGTTCTGTCCTCAGACCATGAGGTCTTTCTTGATAGACTCCAGGCTTGATGACAGACAGTGATTGTACTCCTGGCAGAGAAGTTTTTCCTTTGCTCTGTAGGAACCCTTAATACACCCTTTCAAGCAAAGTGTTATGTTTTATTTCCACTTCAAACTCAAAAGAACTCAGAAGGCAACAAATGAAAGGAGGGGCTTTGTCTGAAGTTGCCTGTTTGACTCTCCCTCCAGTAGACATGAGATTATCAAAGGCCCCTCCTTCATGTCTGAGTCAACAGAGATTAGTTCACAGGAAAAAGAGTCCAGCAATCTGACACCTCACCCTAAGAGGCTTTGCCTCAAGCAGCCTCTGTTCTGAGAGTGCACAGCAAGACAGCTTTTGTTTACTGTGCATTTCCTCTGCCCACCCACCTGTGGTCTGTGTTTCCTCCAGAGATTCCAGGCCCATATTCCCCAGACACTCCAAACCCATACTTTTTTCTGTGGTATAGAACACTGCAAGCTCAACCATGTGGTCTTTTTTCAGGTTCATGTTTTGTGTGATTTTAGTACTTTATTCTAATAAATTTGCATGCTGCTTCTCCTGTTTGCCTGTTCCCACTTTATTCCTCAGACTCAACTCTCATCCCTCTAGAAAGGAAAGTGGTGGTCCTTTTGTCCCTGTAACACACGAAATAGAGACATTATGGGCATGCCACTTGCCCACCTGGAGAAAAAAATCTCCCACCAGCTTACAGAGATGCCATTCTGGTAGAAGAGTGCTGTCCCTTGACCTCAGGACCCTACCTAGGTAGCAGCTCTCCAAGTGAGCTTATACCTAGAATGACTTTGATATTATAGACTAAAAAGCAACATGAGTATTTGGTCCTGTGAGCTAATTATTGGCTTTCTAACTAAAAGATAGCCTTGTCTTCAGCCTGGCATATCTTTGAAAGACCAAGAGAGTCTCTCTTGTAATACTAGCTTCAAAGAAAACATACAAGTCTGTGCTCCAGTAGTTCCTATCTGATGACCCCAAGTCATCCCTGAGGTATTCAGAATTTACATTCAAGCCTTTTGCTAAGCAGGTGGGTTATATTTATTAGAGAACATTTGCAGTTATCATTTTAGCTATTTATAGGCATGGGTTAGTCCCCCTCTCCATGTCTCCTTAGACTTCCATTTTCCTGTCTGGTTTGAAACTGAAAGGGCCTTTTAAAGATGAATTGGAACCTTCTTTAGAGGCAAGGCTGTAAGGAAGCTGACCCTGAAAAGAATTCACCCCATTTATCCCAGCCCACAAGCCAAGTGGCTATATGTCCTTTACATTTTCATCAGCCAGCCCTGGACAGAGGCTCTGGCGGGACCCAGGATGGGTCAGGATTCCATCATTTTCAATGACAACACTCCTTTTTTTAAAATTTTTTTTTAATTTTATTTATTTCTGTATGTATATGAATGTACTGTCTGCATGCAGGTTTGTGCACCCGTGTCGTGCAATGCCACGGAGGTCAGAAGAGTGTCTCGGATTCCCCTGGAACTGGAGTTCTCCTGGAATTGGAGTTACAGACGGTTCTTATCTGCCATGTGGGTGCTGAGGATTGAACCCGGGTCCTCTGTAAGAGCGGTCGGCGCTCTTAACCGCTAGGCCATCTCTCCAGCCCCAATGACAACACTCTAAAGCTCTAGGTTTTAACCAGAACAGGTCTGAGAAAGCTATGTACATAATTCTGATGTTGGTGTTTGCTTTTCTTGGTTAAAGAGTAAATCTGGTATTGTTCTTTGACCTGAATAGAAACAAAGACTTAATGGTAAGACAGCTTAATATGGTAAGACAGCTTTTCATCTTTAAAGTCTATGAAGCTGTCTCATGGGAAAGGCTTTTAATGCCACTGAATGCCTTCCCCTGATATGCTTAGTCCCCACACCTTTTCCTTAAATCACCTGAGTGTCTGTAATTCCAAATTTAGACTTCTTATGACAGTTTTTCTTATAGAGAAATGGTGTTGCATTTTCTTTCAGATTTGTTCAGCATCTCCTATGGTTTTTCTCATCCAGTCCAATAGCTCCAAGGCTGCTTTTTTTTTTTTCCCATGTACCCCCCCAGCTAGGCTGGTTGGAACTCACTGTGTAAACCCAGCTGGCCTTGAACTCACAGAGATCCACCTGCCTCTGCCACCTGAGTGCTGGTACTAAAAGCGTGTGCCACCATGCTTGGCAAGTCTTCTTAGAATACCTCTCCCTTGCCACCCTCCTCTGCTCTCCTCCCCTCTCCTCCCCTCCCCTCCCTTCCCTCCCTTCCTTCTTCCAATGATTCCAGCATAATTCAAATGCATGTTTTGTGCTTATTCATGCCAAGCAGATTTCTAATCTAAATGGAGTTTGGCGAGTTATTCTAATACAAATAGAAATGGCAACAGTTTCACTCTTGTTTTCTCTTGGAGAGCCATCAGCTTTGATAAAGACCTGGAGGCTTTTTAAATGAATTGATTTGGTCGTGGTTTTTGTGAGGTGCTTGATAAAGAAAAACTCCCTAAGCTCCAAGGTTAAAGAGCCTTCCTTGAGCAAGACAGCAGAATGACCTCATTCTTTCTGTTCTGTCATATACTTCCTCTTGATCTCTTTCACTTTCAAATCTTCTAATTCTAGTTTCAAAGATGGAGAGAATGGAACCAGGCTTTACAAGTGAAATTAAAACTCCCTAAACAGTGAGGCTTCCCTGGCCTCAGGATTGTCACCAACAGCTGCTTTGGAGGGAAGTCAGTGGAACTGGCTCTGTCTGCCTTGAAAATCGCTATTTATACACAGTGGGCTATGTATGCAGAAGGGTGTCAGTACCATTGAAAGCCCCCCAACAAACACAGGGCCTGATAGAGGACCACAGTCTGTTCCCCCTCCTTGTCCTGTAAATATTTGACTGCTGTTTGTGGGCTTCTCTGTTTGTTCTTTATGCAGACATGTATAGGTCTGATACAGATTGTTCTCAGCCTTCATTTGTGTCATGTTAGCTTTCAGTAGTTTAGTTTGCAAGGGTCTCTCTGAGAGTAACACAATGACACCTGAGCCTAAGGGTTGTTTGCCTATATCAGCCAGTTCAACACTACTGAGGGCAGTGGGGATTAAGGGGAAGGATGGAATGGTTAAGGCCTCGAAGAAAGGTGAGATAAGTTGGTAAAAGATGAAGGCAGCTTTTCCAGACCAGAAATAACCCATAGTCGGGATTGGAGGGGAGCTGGATTCCCCCCCGCCCCCCGTGGGCATTTTGATAGGAAGGCAATAGCACATCTCATCAAGCTGTGTTGGGAACAGTGGCTTGGATTGAATTTGGTGAGAATAAAAGGTCACGTGGCATAGGTAGTAGTATGCCTGCCCTGCTTCTTGGATCTAGGGGAGTTGTTCCACCTTCCATGGTCTCTTTACTTGTCTCATTCAATGAGCTCAGGCCCTCTGGGCCTTAAATGAGAATGTTTGGTCATTCTGATTTTCCTCTGTTTCTGAACTGCACCAAATTTTTCCTTCAAGGTGTAGCACCTGCTAATCTTTTCATACTAGAAAGGAAATGACTGGATCCTGGCCTTGGTCCTGCACAAGCAGTGGAGGAAGCCGTCACAGTGTCCAAGACAGCCGTTTACAGTAAGGCCGTTAGATATGCCTGGCTCTCTGCGCTGATCGAGAGCAGGCGTCAGGACTCCTGTGGACACTTCGTGGCCACACTGCCCCGTTGCAAGATTGGCACCAAGTATCTGTGGGATTTCAAAATGAGCAGCATAATAAATCAAGATCAAGCATAATAAATCTCAGGTACTGTAGGGGGATCAGAGAAAACTTCAGCCTTTTTATTTTTGTGGTGAAGTGGCTCAGATCTCTTAGGAACCAGTTTTTTTTTTTTTGCCATCAAAAGACTCTGGTCTCTTGAAGTTTGTTCTTGGATCTTATTTGATCCTTCCATTTCTAGATGCAAGTGGGTAAAGAAGTATTTTGAGCCAGAAGATTTGAGTTTTCTTCTACCTGAAGTAGTAGTTAGAAATTGCATAAGTTTTTTTTAAAGGCGCATGCTTTAATCCTAGCACTTGGGAGGCAGAGACAGGCGGATCTTTGTGAGTTCAAGGCCAGCCTGGTCTACAAGGTGAGTTCCAGGACAGCTGGGGCTACAGGGAGACCCTGTCTCGAAAAGACCAAAAAAAAAAAAAAAAAAAAAATTGCATAAGTTGGGGCTGGAGATGGCTCAGCAGTTAAGAACACTGGCTGGGGGCTGGAGAGATAGCCTAGCAGTTAAGAGCACTGACTGCTCTTGCAGAGGACCCGGGTTCGATCCCCAGCACCCACATGTTGGCTAAGAACCGTCTGTAACTCCAATTTCAGGAGAACTCCAGTTCCAGGGGAATCCAAGACCCTCTAATGACCTCCGCGGCATTGCATGACACGGGTGCACAGACTTACATGTAGACAGTACATTCATACATATACAAAAATTTTTAAAAATTAAAAATAAATAAATAAAAAGAACACTGGCTGCTCTTGAGGACAACCTGGGTTTGGTTCCCAGCACCCACATGGTGGCTAACAACCATCTGTAACTCTAGTTCAGGGGATCCAGTGCCTTCTTCTGACCTCTGTGGCCATCGTGCAACATAGGTGCACTTACATATGTACAGGCAATACATTCGTACACATAAAATAGCTAAAAAATAAAATTTTTTAAATTAAAAGAAATTGCATGAATCCATTTCAAAGTGGACAAAGATCTTAAGGTGATAAATGTGACTCCTCCGTTCCCCAGGCTGGCTTTGCTTCATTTGACCCCTGGGAGTCATATTCTTTGTGTTCCTTCACACCCTTTCCCCTTTCCCCTCTTTGCATTTACAGTTTGTAACCTTGTATCCTGGTTGGATTATTTGGTTCAGTCCAGTATATGAGTTGCCTATCTTCAACTGCAAAAAACCCGAAACAGCTGGAGTTGCAACAGCCAAACCAGGATGAATGGTAGTCTTCTGTACTGTGGCAGGCGTGGGGAATTTTGTCTCTCTATACAGAAGAGTACCAGGACTATGAAACCCACCTTAGGATACCAGTCTCAGGAAATCTTGAAATTAGAATGGGAGTTTAGGATTTGATAAACCTGGATTTTAGTCTTAGCTAATACTCTTGATTTTGAGGTAAGACTTCTCATGTCATCTCTTCATTTCTCCTGTATGTCATGAGGTTACTAGAGTTTCTTGACGACGAAGAGGAGGAGGAGGAGGAGGAGGAGGAGGAGGAGGAGGAGGAGGAGGAGGAGGAAATAAAGGGGGAAATCTCATTAATGCTACCCAAGGTGACTTTGTTCAGGGGAATGTTGATACCTTGCACTAGAGAGCTGACATTCCTGCTAGTGTGGCTGTGATTTGATGTTGCTGTGCACAACAACACAGCTTTGTCCAAAGTTATGAAGGCCGCCGGGCGTGTTGGTGCACGCCTTTAATCCCAGCACTCCGGAGGCAGAGGTAGGTGGATCTCTGTGGGTTCAAGGCCAGCCTGGTCTACAGAGCGAGCTCCAGGACACCTGGTACTAAAAGGGAGACCCTGTCTCAAAAATACCAAAAAAAGGGTAAAACTAAAACACACACACACACACACACAAAATTATGAAGGCCAGAAAACCTAAAAAATATGAGTTGATCTCTATATCCCAATATAACTATCCTTTCACCTCTTTTTCTTTTTTTTTTTAATTTGATTTTTTTTAACAATAATAAGTAATGAATACAAGCATCCTTCATGTAAAAACCAATTTGCAAGCAGCTGTACCCAAACCCACACAGCCCAAGGCTCCCACCATCCAGCTGGAGGGTCTTGTATATACAGTCATGTTGATCAAATAAGTGTCCAGTCTATATTGCTGTAGTTTCACAATTCACCCCAATCACAGCCCTTACATTCTACCATGCCCCCTCTTCTGCAGATTGTTCCCTAGGCTTTAGAAAAGGGGCACAAGTGGGTGAGAAGCAAAACAGCCTACTTTCTCTGGAGATGTCATTTTGGACTCTGATCAGTTCAGGCTGTTTCCTTTCATGGGTTGGCACTTTATCCAGGAATAACCTTTCAATCCTACTAATGAAACACAAGCAATTAGATATACAGGCATTTAAACAGTACTAATTATTATGGTAGGTTACATTGCTATAGACATAGATGATTGGATGGTATGCTAATCCATGAACTATAGCTTTTCTGTAAAAGATGACGAGGTCTTACTGTGGCTTATAACATCTCCTAACCAGTAGAGGATGTAAGCTTGTGGCATCAGCCGTGAGTTATTCCTCCAAGGAGAGAGCTAATAGCCAATTAGATTTGGGATATACAGACATATGGCTGTGTATTAGTCACTTTTCTGTTGCTGTGATAAAATACCATGACCAAGAAACTTATAAAAGGAAGAGTTTATTTGAGCTTACGATTGATGGTTCCAGGGAATTACAGTCCATTGTGGCAGGAGGCATAGCGGCTGGAGCTGGAGCAGCATGCCAAGGGTCACATCTCGCAAAGAGCACAGGAAGCAGAGAGAGAGCAACTGGAGACCACGAGGCTTGTTAAACTCACTAAGCCTGTCCCCAATAACGTACTTCCTCTAGCCACGGCCACACCTTCTAAGACCTCCAAAAACAGTGCCACCAACTGGAGACAAATGTCTGAATACTTACAGTCTATGGGGGACACTCATTCAAACCACCACATTCCACTCCCTGGCCCCCATAGGCTCCTGACCATATAAAATGCAAAATGCATTTAGTCCAACCTTAAAAGTCCCCATAGTCTTTACCAGTTTCAATGCCATTCAAAAGTCTACAGTCCTGGGGGCCTGGAGGATACCTCGCGGTTAGAGGCACTGTTGGCTGCTCTTGAAGAGGACCAGGTTCGATCCCCAGCACCCACACGGCGGCATGAGAACTGTCTGTAACTCCAATTCCAGGAGAACTCCCAGTTCCAGGGGAATCCGAGACCCTCTTCTGGCCTCCGTGGCATTGCACGACACGGGTGCATCAAACCCTACATGCAGCACAGTACATTATACACGAGCAAAAATAAAATAAATTAAAAAAAAATTAAAAAAAGAAACCACAAAAGTTTACAGGCAAAGTCCCTTCTGAGACTCAGGCACAATACTCTCTAACTGTAAGGTCCTCGTAACTCAATAGACAATATACATACTCCCAAAGACAAATTACATACTCCCATGTACAGTGGATACGAATACACATTCCATTCAAAAGGGAGGAATAGAGGCATGTGAGAAAATACTGGACCAAAAACAAGAAAAAACAGCAGGACAAACTCCTAGTCCAGTGCTCCACATGTGCAACTTCTTGGGACTTGACTTCCAAAGGGCTTAGATGGATCAGCTCTTCCAGCTTTGCTGCAACATACATCTCTTTCTTTAGGTTGGTACCACTCCCTGTATGCAGCTCTCCTTGGCAATATCTCAAGCTCTGGCATCTCGAAATCTCTTGGGGCCTTCCAGCTGCCAACACCAAGGGGCTTCACACTCACAGCTTCACGCAATGGCCTATCAGGCCTTTTCTTTATGCAGTGGACACTCCTGCAGTAACTCTGCCCTTGACTTGGCACTCTCGTGAAACAATGGTAGCGAGAGAACTGGATGACCACTTCAACTCTTGCAAAAAATCATGCCTACGTAAAACATACGCACACACGAGATTGAATTGTACGAATCTGGCTGCAAGTTTCGGGAATGGGAATCTCTATCCTACTTACATCATTTTGTAATTTTCTTCTGCCTGGAACTTGTTTGGAAGTAAGACACAAATTGCTCTTCAGTTTTCGCTTTCAAAGCTGGAGGAATTAGCGGGGAGTGGTCTTGTCCTGAACGGTACTGATTCTTTTGTTACTGTAAATCCTCGCGCACTCCCTTAATACACTTCTAGTCACCTTAATGAAAGGGACCTCTGCTTCAACAAGCCTTGGCCCCACCTTTAATCATTCCTAGTATACTTTATCAGATACCAAAATGATGTATATTCTGCATTTCCTGCTCTAGCCCACTGGCATCTTTTTCACTGTAGAATCTGTAATATATTCACCATGTCAAGCCATAGCCACCATTTTCTAAGTTAGGCTGTCTTGAGAATAATCCCTCCCCAAAGACATCCTTCCATTGCTTTTCAACTTAGCAGCAGGCAAGCAACTGGGCTGTGGGCAAACTGCTGCCAGACTCTTTATCAAAATATCCCGGTTGCTGCCTAAGTCTTTATTTTCCTCTGGAACTACATTTTTTGCAGCCATGCTTTCTTCCAGGCTTCTACTAAAATGGCCCCTTAAGCTCTGCTTACAGTAGTCAACAGCTTTTCTAGCCCAAAGTTCCAAAGTCTTCCACATTTCTCCAAACATCCACATGGTCAGGTTCTTCACAGCCAACAGCCCACTCTCTGGTACCAAATAACTGTATTAGTCACTTTTCTGTTGCTGTGATAAAATACCATGACCAAGAAACTTATAAAAGGAAGAGTTTATTTGAGCTTACGATTGATGGTTCCAGGGAATTAGAGTCCATTGTGGCGGGAGGCATGGCGGCTGGAGCTGGAGCAGCATGCCAAGGGTCACATCTCGCAAAGAGCACAGGAAGCAGAGAGAGAGCAACTGGAGACCACGAGGCTTGTTAAACTCACTAAGCCTGCCCCCAATAACGTACTTCCTCTAGCACGGCCGCACCTTCTAAGACCTCCAAAAATAGTGCCACCAACTGGAGACAAATGTCTGAATACTTACAGCCTATAGGGGACACTCATTCAAACCACCACAGGCTGCCACTGCTGCACTGTATTTCCAGGCAGGTGTGGTGTAGCTGATGCTGATGGAGGAGTCTTGCTTGACTCAAGGAGACCAATATTTGCTTTATTGATTTAGTGGCCTTTGGTAACACTGTCTGGCATTCCAGAGACCAACTGTACACTTGCAAGTGTGGTCTCAATACATCTTTCCCATGCTTACACCAGGTCTTCGACAGCAGGGCCTTACTACCTCTCTTCTGGTTGGTATTCCAGTTTACAGGCAAGAAGCCTTTACCTTTGTGTGGGGGGGGGGGCTTGGATCCCCTAACCAACATCTCCTTGGCAGAATAATCCATTGATGATATCAGAGCTCTCCTGTATTAATATATTTTGCTTAATTACACAGCTTATAAAGACTTTAGTATTATATTTGGCTCTGAATAGAGAATAATCCTTTCACAGTTCCTATGTCTATTAGTCAATTAAAGAAAGCAGTTATACCAGTTTTATAAGCAATTACCTCTATAACAGTCAGCTCTAATTTACAGTTAGGGAATGACTTCATTACCAACATCTTTTTCTTTGTTCTATGAAAAGGAGGTAAGAAAGTCTCTCATATTAAATCTTTGCAGCACCTGGAAGGTAAAGTTCATTAGGACTCATTATAAACAGTTGTTACAAATAGGATCCACAGAGATGTTTGCCTATAGCACCTCTTTTTCTTTTATCTGTTTCATAGAATTAATCTTCTTGCCATCACCATGGTTTAAAGAGTTAATCCAGGAGTCTGCTTCTGTGTGTCAGTTTCTGACCTGGGTGAGGCCTTGGACAGTTGGCCTCGGTGTAGTAGTGATGGCAGAGGCTTCCTTTCCCAAGAGCCTGCTGCTTAGATGCTAGGATATCCTAGCTTCTGCTATTTCTCTCAAATTAATCTGTAAGGGAAATGTAAAATTAGGTTACCGTTTTTATTTGACAAAACCTGAACAAGGAAACATCCTTGTCCTCGGTGTGATGCTGCATAAGACACTCGAAGCAAATGGCTGTTCAGTAACTTCAAAAGGCGTGAAACAGTTTAAAGAGCTTGCTGTGACAGAGCTGTTCTAGCTCATTTGTAATAACATACTTGGAACCTTATGTGTTCAAAGGCATTTCAGAAGGGTAATGCCTTGAAGTATCTCACTGGAACAGAATTAAGCGTAGCCCTGGGAGGTTAAGGTATCCAAAGGCCGACACCCTTCCACAGCACTAACCCTTGGCGGCATCTCTGAAGAAAGCTGCAAAAGTTTCCACTTCAGTGGCTCATGCTCCACACTTTGACCTTTTGCTAAAGTTGAGATTGCTCAAGTGAGATGAATTATTTATCAAAAAGAGTCAATTAAAAGGGCTAACTGAAACAGTGCAAACATGGATGCGCCTTTACCTTTCTGTGGCAGATTTGGCCTCACGTCCCTGAATTTGCTTTGTCATCACTGCGTATACCAGTAGGTGCGTGACAGGGTCACCAAGAGAAGCTCTTGCTTCTGTGGCAAGATGACTGTCACTGTTGGCCTCCTCAGAGCATCCTTGTGAGAGTGTCTGTGCTCCAGGAAGCTGTAGGTGACAGAACTTGGAGGGACAAGGCAAGAATGGGGTAGAGCTTTCTGGGAGAGAGGCCCCAGGGCCTGGCTGTGCATAGTACAGGGGAGGAATGACAGTCTCTTGAGGTTCGTAGTCTCCATGTTGATAAAGAGGAAGAAAAAAATCTGTAGTGTTCTAAATTTAATTACAAAGTCTGGAGAGGGATGAGATAAGGGAAGTTAACTAACAGCTGCTGGCCAAAACCAGTAAGACTGAATGTGTGTGAAACCAGTAAGACTGAATGTGTGTGAAGCTCCTGGCAAACGACCCCATTACTGCTGCTTCCTTTTTACATATAAACTTTCCAACCTGCTCACCTCAGCTGCTTCAGAAGTGACAAGTACTTCTCTCTCCAAGCGTCCTCCTCTCGCAAAGCTTTCCCTGTCCCCTTCTTCTCTTATCCATGGCTACTACAGGCTTACTCTAAACCACTGTCCTTTCTTTCCCCAGATTTTCACCACATCCCTGCATGCAGCACCTGTAAAACCCAGAACCAGGGTATCAGATCCCCTGGAACTGGAGTTACAGATGGTTGTTAACCACCTTGTGGGTGCTGGGAACTGAACCCAAGGTCCTCCTCTGCAAGAGAAGCCAGTGCTCTTAACCACTGAGCAATCTCTCTAGTCCTCTCCCCTTGCCTTTTTCTGATACAAGCTTTTTCTTTTTTTCTTTTTCTTTTTCTTTTTCTTGGGTTGGGCATCAAATTGAAGGCCTCATATTTTTTGCCAGGCACAGAAATACTGAGATTCCCTAACTTCTAGTACAGATATATTTTTTTAAACTGGGATATGAGTTCTGAAAATGTTAGAACATTTACCAGATGTGAAATCTGGTACTTCTCACCCCCACTCCCCAATAGTAGTGTCTTTGGAGTCAGAAGTATCCAAGGACCTTCTTGCTAAACTTCTGCTTCAAGGGATGCTGCTGTAATCCCTGACTTTGAATCCTTAAGCCATAGAATTGGAAGGAGATTTAGAGATATAAACTGGTCTCCTCGCTTTATAGGTGAAAAATAGAGATAAACAAACACCATTTATTTATTGGTTCGGAATCACATGAATGGGAGACCCTGTCTCCAAAAAAAAAAAAAAAAATCACATGAATGGTCAGGAACATGCCCTAGATGAGAGTGCACATGCCACCAATTCCCTGCCTGGTCCATTCTCCACCATGCAATCTTGGCCACAAGCCAGGCATGTAGAGCCAGACTCTTGAAAGCATTGGCTCAGTCCTTCTGCCCCATAGCCAGGGAGAGTGTCAGAGAAGTCTGACCCCACACTTCCAGCCCCATGCAGATAGATGTGCACATTCAGGAGGTGAGCAAGTGAACCAGTAGATTTCAGTTCCAGCCTAGACCCTGCCAGGTTGACTTTACTCCCTTCATTTCTAGCCCTGCATGACATGCATGGTATTTGCCTTAGATTAGGTAAAGCTGTGTAGCTTTGGGTATATGATATACTTTCACTTATGTATAAAATTTTAGTCTGAGCTATGCCTGTAATCTCAGCTACTTAGGAGGCTCAGGTAAGAGGGTCACAAGTTCAAGGCCTGCTTTGACTGTAGAATGAGTTTAAAGCCAGAATCACATAAGCCTGAAATAAGTTGACAAGACCCTGTCCCAAAGTTAAAAAAAAGTGTTGGAAATACAGCTCAGTTGTGCACCTGCCTAGTATGAGAAAGGCCTTGGCCAGGTTCAGTCCTCCACACCACTATCCACTACTGTGCAAAAAAAGAATAATAATAATTAGCCCAAAGACCTTGATCTAATTTTAAACGTTTGAATAATAGACGAAGGCAGACAATGTACTTGTGTTTTTTGTTTTTGTTTTTGGTCTTTTCAAGGCAGGGTCTCCCTGTAGCCCCAGCTGTCCTCGAACTCACTCTGTAGATCAGGCTGGCCTTGAACTCACAAAGATCCGCCTGCTTCTGCCTTCCGAGTGCTAGGATTAAAGCAGTGCTTTTGTCCAGTCATGAAGGAGGATGAGTTACCTTCTGTTGGCTAGGTGTGCATTTGCCTCCTTCCTTCTGGATGGTACTGAAGGGATGGAACTGATAATAGCCCAGCTTAGGGTCTTTCTTAAAATATCAGCTCTATTCTTTCTGGATGTGTTTTTAAGTTCTTCCAGTGTTTTTCTGTATCACACAAGAATTAAGAATGCTGGGGCTGGAGAGATAGCCTAGCGTTAAGAGCACCGACTGCTCTTGCAGAGGACCTGGTTTCGATCCCCAGCACCCACATGGCGGCTGAGAACCGTCTGTAACTCCAATTTCAGGAGAACTCCAGTTCCAGGGGAATCCGAGACCCTCTTCTGACCTCCGCGGCATTGCACAACACAGGTGCACAAACCTACATGCAGTCAGTACATTCATACACACACACGCAAAAAAAATAAAAAAAAAAAGAATTAAGAATGCTATTCTTTTATTAGTTACTCTTTGAGATAAGAGCCTAATTTTATTTTAATTAATTTATTTATTTATTGGTATTTGAGACAGGGTCTCCCTTTAGTCCCAGCTGACCTGGAGCTTGCTCTGTAGACCAGGCTGGACTTGAACTCACAGAGATCCCCCTGCCTCTGCCTCCTCAGTGCTAGGATTAAAGGCATGCGCCACCATGCTGGGCAAGAGCCTAATTTTAAGACAAAACTTGTGTTGTCCTTGTCTGAAAAGAACAAGTCTGCATTTGGGTTGTTCTGTCCCCACCCACCTCCACCACCGAGCCCTTGGCATTTCTGTCCATGTCGCTTGGAGATCAGGCTGTATGACTGGGATCCAGTCACTCACAGCTTTCCTACTGCAACCTCCCTCTGCCTCGATTTCCTCATCCGTAAGATGGGAGTGATGATGAGTCCAAGCTGCCCAGAGGTTCAAGGGATTAATGCGGTAGTGAAGGTAGAGCACTCAGACCTGGCCTGGCACGTGGAGTGGCTCCAGACATGTGGCTCTGCTTTTATTTTCTTCCCACCACTGTATTCCCCTCATCCCACCATCTTCCCATGTGGATGGAAAAGCTAAATGAGCAGCAGGATCAGAGCAGCAGCAGAGAGACAATGGAGATGTTTTCTGGGTACTTGGCTATTGCAGTACTTGGCAGTCCAGATGTCTTCTATCAGTATGAGCCAGAGGGGCTTTTCCAAAGGACTGTCTGCCCAGCCTGCCCCAGCTCAGTATGTGTCTGGCTGTGTTCCTCACAGAGCCCAGCAAAGGGCAGTTCACACCAGTGTGGGCACTAGATTACAGCTCAGGTTGTACAGAAATGCAGTTTTCATATTACTCCAGACTGTTAAAACTTGGGGTTGTAGGCACCGTTTATCCCACAAGAGAACAGGTCATGTTCCTGTGGCCACTGCTCAGTAGCTCTTGTGCTTTCCTAAAGAAAAGGGGCGGGGCTGGAGAGATAGCCTAGCGGTTAAGAGCACCGACTGCTCTTGCAGAGGACCCGGGTTCGATCCCCAGCACCCACATAGCGGCTGAGAACCGTCTGTAACTCCAGTTCCAGGGGAATCCGAGAGCCTCTTCTGACCTCCACGGCATTGCATGACACGGGTGCACAAACCTACATGCAGACAGTACATTCATACACATATTAAAAAAAAAAAGGGGGGGGGCATATTTCACAGTTCTAACCCAGGGGAAAAAAAAAAGGGGGGATAGTCTGTGTTCCCCAAGTGAGAAATTATACAAATCCCATTGCCTTGGCAATTATAGTATTACATGTGGTGATCCAGCAGCCAGAGCTGAAAACAGAACAGGAAAGCAGAGATAACATGAGAGCTGAGGGGAAGCTGCTCACCTCTGATTCTAGTACAGTGGACCAGCTAAAGCACGGGACTGCCCTGAAGCCATGGTTCCTGATAGGGCCTCCTGGCAAGTTGCAGTGTGTGTGCGTGTGTGTTTTAAATAGGGTTTTCCTGTATAGCTCAGGGTGGCCTGAAACTCATAATTATACCTTGGCTTCTCCAGAACTGGAGTTACAGGCATGTGTCACCATATCAGCTCTTCAGAGTTCCAGGGACTAAAGGGAGACCTTGTCTCAAAAAAACAAAAAACAGAAGACCCTGTCTCAAAAATACCAACCCAAAAAAAAGAGAGAGAGAGAGAGAGAGAGAGAGAGAGAGAGAGAAAAAAAGAGAGAGAGACCCTGCACATATACATGTAAAAAAAAAAAAAAAAGAAACCTAATTAAAAATTTTTTATTTTTATTTTATATGTTTGAGTGTTTTCTGTGCATATTCATAAATGCACCCATAACATACAATGTCTGCAGAGGCCAAAAGAGGGTGTCAGGTCCCCTAGAACTGAAATTATGGACAGTTGTTAGCTTTCCACTGGAAACCGAACATGTCTTCTGCAAGAGCAGCCAGTGCTCTTTACCCTGAGCCGTGCTCTAGCCCCAGTTTATTTTTATGTGTATGTGTGTGTTGCTTGCATGAGTTTATGTGCATCATATAACATGCATGAGCCTGTGGAGCAGAAGAGTGCATCAGACCCCCTGGAACTAGAGCTACAGGTGGTTGTGGGCTGCCATTTGAATGCTGGGAATCAAACCTAGGTCTTCAAAAGAGGAGAATGTGCCCTTAACCTCTGAGCCATCTGTCTAACCCCCTGGACTTTTTGTTTTGTTTTAAACAACTTGTATTGTTAAATATATTTGGATGAGTATCTGGGCTTGGTGGCCTTCAGTCCCAGCACTCAGGAGGCAGAGGCAGGTGGATCTGTGAGTTCTAGGCCAGCCTGGTCTACATAGTGAGTTCCAGGCCAGCTGAGGCTGCAGGAAGACCCTGTCTCTGTCTGCCTCTCTCTCTCTCTCTCTCTCTCTCTCTCTCTCTCTCTCTCTCTCTCTCTCTCTCTCTCTCTCTC
>VZQC01007304.1:1168724-1197707 GCA_009823505.1 Rhizomys pruinosus
AAAAAAAAAAAAAAGGAAAAGAAAAAAAAAGAGGGGAAAGAAGAAAAAAGAAAAGGGGCCTGTCATGGAGGTACGTGCTGTAATTCTAGCTTCTAGGGAGACTGAGGCAGGAGGATCACAAGTTTGAGGACAGGGTGAGCAACTTAGCAAGACCTTATATCAACATAAAATTAGGGCCACAGGTGTGACCCAGTAGAAGAGCACTCACCTCACATGTGTAAGACCCTAAGCTCAACTTCCAGTGTGCACACATGCATCCATACATTAAAAAGAGTATTGGGGCTGGAGAGATGGCTCAGTGGTTAAGAGCACTGACTGTTCTTGCAGAGGACCTGGGTTCGATTCCCAGGACCCACATGGCGGCCAAGAACCGTCTTTAACTCCGGTTCCAGGGGAATCTGATACCCTCTCTGACCTCCGCAGCATTGCACAACATGGGTGCACCAACCTACATGCAGACAGTACATTCATACACATAAGAAATAATAAATTAAAAAAATTTAAAAGAGTATCAAGTGAGATGAATTTAGTAGTAGAGCATTTGCATACATGAGGCCATGTGATGGCAAAAGGAAATTGAATAAAGATCTTGAAACAGATTCCTGTGTCCATGGAGACAGAATATTATAAAGGAGCACCACAAATCAATGAAAAAAGCATGGATAACGTTGAGAGAACTGACTGAGTGGATGGAGAAACAACCTGAATCTCCACATAAAATCACACTCACTGGTAGATTCCAAAATGTAAATGAGAATTGTTAATACTCTAAAATTAATTCAGGTCCACCATCCCTTGTCCACAAATATGAAATCTGGAACACTGAGAACCAAATACTTATTTATAGCCCACATGGCAGAAAAACTTGAGCTAAGGTGAGACTATTTATAATGGCTTATTCATCTTGTTTAATGTGAGTATCATATTTCACTGCAGCTTTAAAAAGCTGTTGTTATAAAAACTTTGAATATCCAAAAATTGTTTAAATAGTACAGTGGTTACCTATATATCCACCGCTGAATTTAACACTTAGTGAACATTTAGCAATTTTACTTGTTTTCAAGACAGTCTTGTGTAGCCCAGGCTGACTTGAACTTGCTGTATAGCCCAGGATGATTTTTAACTTCTAAGCCTCCTACCTCTACCTTCCTAATGCCGGCATAGAGGCATGTGCCACCATGCATGGGCTTAACAGTAGTTCTGTTAGACCAATTTAAATCCAGTCCACATTGAGATTTCTCCATTTATGCTCAAAATGTTTTACCTATTCAACACATTAATTAAATATTATTCTTTGAACATTATTAAACTTATAAATATACATACTATAATAGAAAAGAGTCTGGTGTGGGAGATGAAAGAATACACACAAACAATGCGACGCAAGACAGACTACTGAGCGCCACAATTCTGTTTCTAGCAGAAACAGCTCTACAAGGACATGAGCAATAGCTGCCTTTGGAGGGAGTTCCTCCATTATAGCATGGGTGCGTGCGTGCGTGCGTGCATGCGTGCGTACATTGATTGATCTCCCAAGTGACCTTGACATTGTCTGTGTGCGTTAGGATTTGAAGCTAGGGTTTTTGGCATGCTCGGTATGATGGTTTGAATAGAAGTGTCTTCAGTAGGCTTAAGAATTTCAACACTTGGTACATGGTCCTCAGTTGGTGGTACTGTTTTTGGAGGTCATGGAACCTTTAGGACGTATGGCCTTGCTGGAGGAAGCGTATCACTGGGGGCCGGCTGTGAGAGTTCGTAGACTGGCCCCATTTCCAGCTTGCTCTCTCCGCTTCCCATTTGCCGTTGAAGATGTGAGCACTCAGATTTTTGGTCCAGCCACCTCTGCCATCATGCCTCCCCACCATGAGGGACTCTTACCCCTCTGGAACCATAAGCCCAGATAAAGTTTTCACTCTGTAAGTTGCCTTGGTCATGGTGTTGCTAGCACAACAGAAAAGTGGCTACAGTCTGCTGCTGAGCTACATCCCCAGCCTGACACTGGCTTCCCGCAAAGTCAGAATCAGTTGATTTCTAGAATGGCCTTTGCTCTAGATTAGTTTTATTGTTTGCTCAGGGTTATCATTTGGCCTGTTCCTCTGGCCCTTTTATTTCTTTATAAGCCAGAGGCTTGATTAGTTTTAAACACTTTTGATAAAAGTAGAAGTGTTGTTGCTATGTATTTCATATATATCATGTGATGAAACATGTAACAAAGACTTAGGTTTTTTTTCCACCATTGGTTTTTATAAATGTGATCATTTAATTAAGATGGTTACTTCCAACTCTTTTCTTGGTGAAGTTACATTTAAAGTGAGCAAGTCACTTGCAGACCATTCATTGGTAACTTGCAAATGTTCTCTTCTCCAACAGTCAAATGACTTTAGCAGTCTACTGATAAAACCTAATGATCATCTAATGAATCACTGATTCTTCTGTGGTTCATGTCAGCATTATATATAATTATCCTAAACATCATCACGAGTACTCTATGACAGGATCTTTCTTAAGCCGAGAAAGATCTGAATTCTAAAACATCTCTGGTCCCAGGTTTATGGACAAGAAACCATAGAGAAGAAGAAAATCCAAGGTAACTGTGTTAGAGGAACAATGAAAGACTTCTAAAAGCATAGACAAGGCAAAAACACAGATGGCACTTAAAGCCTAGAAATTCAGAAGGGGGAGAGAGTGTAGAAAATAAAAGACCAAAGAAGGACTGAGCCTTGAGGCCCTGACCAGTTTTCAGAGGTTGGGGGCTAGGCATCAGCTCAGTGGGAGAATATTCCCTTAGTTCAGTGCCTAACACCATGCAGGGGAGGAGGGGAAACAGGACGGTGATAAGGAGACAAAAACACTACTAGTGGGTTAAGTAGATAATCCAGAGAACAAGATGGGGGGCTGGTAGAAGCCATGTGAGCATCAAGTAGAGTGCTGTGGAAAGGGCCACATGACAACTAGAAGTAGACTGCTTCGCTTAGCAGCGTGAGGGACACAGGCACTTGATGGTAGCCTGGAGAGAGCGATGGGAGCCCTGGCAACAAAAGCCAGTGGATTTAGAGAGAGGGAAAGAGAAGAGTTATTGAGTCTAGAATACCTTTTCAAGAGTAACACAAAGAAATGGCTGCTGCAAGGGTGCATAGGACCAAGCGAAGGCGCTTTCCCCCCAATTGAGAGGAGTGCCAGCCTGTTTGTTTGCTGATGGAAAAATAGTCCACGAAAAAGAAAGAAATCACTTCCTCTAAGTGGCAGTCCATTTTGTATTCACATTTGTGAACTAAATCCACATAAGGAAATTGCTGTGGTTGCTGATGGTGGTTGCCGATGATATGCTTATGGGGCTAGGCAAGGCAGGTAGCCCTTGGTGCTGAAAGTTAACCAACAGTCCCCCTGGAACTGGAGTTACAGGTGGTTTTAGCTACCATGTACTGTACGTGCTGGGAATTGAAACCAGGTCTTCTGCCAGAACAGTTAGTGCTCTTAACCACTGAGCCATCTCTCCAGCCCTTCCATTTTTTTTCTTTTTTAATAATTTTATGGCCGGATGTGGTGGCTCATGCCTTTAATCCTAGCACTTGGGAGGCAGAGGCAGGCAGATCTCTGTGAGATCAAGGACAGCCTGGTCTACATAGTGAGTTCCAGGACAGCCGGAGCTACAGGGAGACCCTGTCTCAAAAAGACAAAAAATAGTAATAATAGTAATAATAATAATTTTATATTGCTGGGCGTGGTGGTACACACCTTTAATCCCAGCACTCTGGAGGCAGAGGCAGGCAGATCTCTGTGAGTTCAAGGCCAGCCTGGTCTATAGCAAGTTCCAAGGCAGCCGAAGCTACAAAGAGACATTGTCTCAAAAAGAATGTTTTTTTTTTAAATTTTATTACTATGTGGGGGGAGCATGTGAGCACACATGGAAGTCAGAGGACAACTTGGGATGCAGGGATCAAACTCAGATCATTGGGCAAGTGGTTTTACCCACTGAGTCATCTCATGGGCCCTATATTTTCCATAGTACTTTTTAAAAAATATTTTATTTATTTTTTATATGTATGAGTGTACTGTCTGCATGTAGGCTTGTGCACCTGTGTTGTGCATTGCCGCAGAGGTCAGAAGAGGGTGTCAGATTCCCCTGGAACTGGAGTTAAAGATGGTTCTCAGCCACCATGTGGGTGCTGGGGATCGAACCTGGGTCCTCTGCAAGAGCAGTCGAGCTCTTAACCGCTAGGCTATCTCTCCAGCCCCATAGTACTTTTAAAAACAGCTTAATTTACTTTTTTATTGTTCACATGAATTGCTTTTATAGTTGTCATTATTATAAAGTATACATTTCTTTTTTGAGACAATCTTATATCTCAGGCTGGCCTTAGACTTGCTGTGTAGCCAAGGATAACCTTGAATTTCCATTCTTCTTGCCTCTGCTTCCCAAGTGCTAGGATTACAGGTATGTGCCACAATGCCCAGTTTGATATAGTGTTCAGAATAAAATCTAGGACTTTGTGTATGCTGGGCACATGTATTTTGTCAACTGAGTCATATCCCCAGCCCTAAAGTGTCTGTTTCTTAACAAATTTTGCTTTATGAGATTTACTGAAAGGATGAAACAGAACAAGTACTCAAGGCACTAATTGAAGTATTGTTTCTAATAGTAAAGAAATGGAGACAGCCTCAGCATCTCTGTGTAGGAAATTAATATCATATTTTCATGTAATAGCACACTATATAGCTGTTGCTTAAAAGAGGTGAGAGAGGGCTGGGGGTGTCACTCAGTCGATGGAGTGCTTGCCCAGCATATACACAGTTCCATTCTCAGCACTGTGGTAACACATGCCTGCAGAGGTGGAGGAGACTCGGAAGTTCAGAGTGATTCTGAGCTACATAGCAAGTATGAGGGCGTTCTAGGCTACTTGAGATCCTGTCTGGGGAAAGGGAGGGAGGGAGCAAGGGAGACCTTTCCCAGGAGGCAGAGGTGGGGTCTAGTCTGCATCTCTGTTCCTCTTCCTATTGTCTATTTGATTGATTTTGCCCATGGAAGCCAAACTCAAATATTTGTCAACCTAAATACAGACCTGGGTGATCCTGTTTTGTGTTACGACCTTTGGAGGAGGACTGTCTGTTGAGGCGTCTGCCACCAGCTGCCACATGGCTTGGATTGGAGCTGGCATCTGTGCATCAGCTCCCTTGTTACTTCTGTAGCTATAGCCAACCTTGCTCCTAGGGCACAAAATACAATGCCCCAGTCCAAGCTGTAGACTTCACCCTCTTGGCCAAAGCTGGAGAATAAGCTTTCTTTTTCATGCCATACTCTCTTCTCTGACTTGCTTAGTCTTTTCCCTATTCAGGAAAATGTGCCTAAAGCTGCCTCACCCACTTACTCTGGGTGCAGTGGGAAAGGTGGGGCCTGCTTCCCCCTGGCATCATTCAGCAAACGGATGGATCAAGTTGATTCCTTGACTCAGAAATTCAGGAAAATAATTCTTCTGCTCTCCAGCCAGAGGTGTGAACAGAGCGAATGGGTCCATCCTCCTCAAGAGGATGAACCAAGTCAGGAATGGTGGAAGGGAAAGGGAAAGGACCACTCTGCCCCTCCCTCATGCACTGTAAGTGTTATCCTTAGCTGCCGTCAGCCTGGGCCCATCTGATCTGTCCTGATCTACCCACCGTGCCCTCACTCCATCCCAGCCAGCTCCACACACACTTGTTTTGTTTCACTCTATTCTGATCCATACTGCAGTCCATATCTTCTCCCCCTGGCTTCTACCCCTTACAAAGTAAAACAGTTATCTTAACTTTTCTGTCAGAGTCTTCAAATTTTGTATGTTAAACTGAACCATGGGCTGGAGAGATAGCCTAGCGGTTAAGAGCACCGACTGCTCTTGCAGAGGACCCGGGTTCGATCCCCAGCACCCACATGGCGGCTAAGAACCGTCTGTAACTCCAATTCCAGGAGAACTCCAGTTCCAGGGAAATCCGACACCCTCTTCTGACCTCCGCGGCATTGCACGACACGGGTGCACAAACCTACATGCAGACAGTACATTCATACACATACAAAAATAAATAAAAAATTAAAAAAACAGACAAAAAATAAAAACTGAACCATCTTTTTTCCCATTGCCCTCCTTCCAGCAGCCCCTTCTAGGTGCTCCATGGAAACCACCATCTACCCAGCTTCCTAAAGCAGAAACTGGAATACCCCTGTTAAATTTGTTTGTGCCCCATTGACTTGAGCTGTTTAGTGCACCATCTGGCCTTATAGGCCTGGCTAGCCTCAGACTTATCCTTCTCCCTCAGTCGTCTAGATCAGTATTGCCATTACCGGCCACCACACCTGGCAACTTCTAAGCTAATGACAAGTACAAAGAGTAGACCCTTTAAAGATCATTTTAATGTGTGTACTTTTCTACCAGAGCCTGGCACAAGTTACTAAGAGATACCAAATAACTCTGTAGTCAGGATACATAATTGTTCAGAATCAGGTCAACCTTCTGCATTGTGAATTTACCAGATGGTCCATTGGTCAGCCAGCTCAAGGCCCCCCAGGGGTCCTTCTTGTGTGCTAGAGGTAGGAAGGCAGTGAGGCCGGGTTCTCTCCATTCATATTACCAATAGCCTGAATGACTGCAGCAACTCCCTAAGTGCTCTGCAAGCTTTCAGGCTCTCCCAGACTGCTTACTACAGTAAGACAAGAGTGGTATTTGTGTGTTTGAGGGTAGTGATGGTAGTATATATGTGTGTACACATGTGTGTTCATAGGGGGCAGGCAAGGTCAGCTTTGTATGTCTTCCACAGTTGCTCTTTGATTTTTTTTTTTTTTTTTTTTTTTTGACAGGGCCCTCCCTATATTCCCCAGCTGTCCCGGGAACTCACGCTGTAGACCAGGCTGGCCTTGGAAACCCAAAGATCTGCCTGTCTCTGCTTCCCAAGTGCTAGGATTAAAGGCGTGCGCCACCATGCCCGGCGCTCTTTGATTTTTGAGGTCCTAGTCTGTTGGAACTACTGATTGGGCTTAATGACCAGCAGGCTCTGGAAATCTGCTTGTCTCCACTCCCAGTACTTGGGTTACAGATGCATGCCCCCACATTTTTACATGAGTGCTGGGATCATGCTTGCATAATAAGCACTTTATAGACTGAGCTGTCTCTTCAGCTCCCAGAGAATATTTCTAAAATATAAGCCATCTCAGAACCCATCAGTGGTAGGTAGTATTTCTGTTTCTGGAATGATCTACCTAAAACTTTTGTGTGGCTTACCAAGACCCTACCAGATTTAATCCCTGCTTAATTTTTTAATATTGTATTTATTTTATATGTATGGATGTGATGCCTACATGTAAGTGCATCCACGTGGCACAGTGCCCACGTCAGATTCCCTTGGAACTGGAGTTACCTACAGTTGTTAGCTGCCATGTGGGTGATGGGAATCAAACCCTGGTCCTCTGCAGGAGCAGATGATGCCCTTAGCCACTGAGCCATATCTCCAGCACCCTGCTTCTCTTTTTAGCTTCTGCACTTTCGCCACTCTGACATTTAAGCAGCAATCCCAGGCCCTCCATGTGATAGGAGGTGTTGTAGCGAAGGGGCTCTATTCGAGTCCCTCCACCTTTACCTCTGAGATCCAGGGAATGGTGTAAGTCCAGCAGTGGACCCCGTAAGCTCGTAGTCACATCATTCCCAGGTGTGAATTACAAGGTTGCCTTACTCTGACTTTTTAAGAAGAATAACTTCGGGCATAGTGGTGCACGCCTTTAATCCTAGCACTTGGGAGGCAGAGGCAGGCGGATCTTTGTGAGTTCAAGGCCAGCCTGGTCTACAGAGCGAATTCCAGGACAGCTGGGGCTATGGGGAGACCCTGTCTCAAAAAGACAAAAAAAAAAAAAAGTGTGCGGTTTCCTTTTCAGTCCTCCTGCTCTTCCCTCATCCCAGGTCATAGACCACTTTCTAGCCTAGCTGAAGAAAAGAAAGCATTTTTAAAAGAGAGGGAGGTGGGGAGATGGCTTAAGAGGGAAAGCTCTTGCCATGCTAGGATGGGGACCAGGGTTCAAATCCCCAGCATGCATATAGCTCCTAGTAATCCCAGTGCTTGAGAGATAGAGATGGGACAGGGGCAGAATGGTTCCCTGGCACAGGCTGCCAGCTAGACTAGCCAAATCATCAGGTTCTAGATTCAGGTGAGAGACCCTGCCCTAGATATAAAGTGCAGAGTGATCAATGAAGACACCTGACCACAGCTCTGACCTCCACACCATGTGCACCCACACCCACTTTCACACCACACACTAAACAAAAAGTTCAGGACAGGCTTCTTTTACATGTGTCTTTTTGTCTTTTTGAGACAGGGTCTTCCTGTAGCCCCAGCTGTCCTGGAACTCACTATGTAGACCAGGCTGGCCTTGAACTCACAGAGATCCTCCCAACTCACAGAGATAATCCCAAGTGCTGGGATTACAGGCATGCGCCACCACGCCCAGCTCCTGTGTCTTCTTTTTTGGGGGGGTCTTTTTGAGACAGGGTCTCCTTGTAGCTCAGGCTGTCCTGGAACTCACTCTGTAGACCAGGCTGGCCTTGAACTCACAGAGATCTGCCTCTCCCTCCCAAGTGCTAGGATTAAAGGCGTGCACCACCACACCTGGCCTCTGTGTCTTCTTTTTTATAGTATCACTTTATTCTAGGAGCTAGGGAGATGGCTCAGGAGTTAAGAGTGCTGGCTGTTCATGCAGAGGACCTGGATTTGGGTCCCAACACCTACAAGGCAGCTAACAGTCTTTAATTCCAGTTCTAGGAGATCTGATGCCCTCATCTGGCCTCTATAGGCACTGCTGCACACAGGTGCACTTACATACATGCAAGTAAAACACTCAAGCACAAAAAATAAAAATAAAAAACTTTAAAAATCACTTTATTCACCTGGGTATGGTAGTGCACACCTTTATTCCTAGCACTCTGGAGGCAGAGGCAGATCTCTATGAGTTCAAGGCCAGCTGGGGCTACAAGGAGACCCTTTCTCAAAAAGACCAAAAAAAAAAAATCACTTTAATCTAATTAGCTCATGAATAAAAACATCATATAGCTAGCTAGTTTAAGGAAACCACTCAAACACTTGGCCAGTCTAAAACTTTATTCTTTTATTATTTTTATTTTTATTTTTTGGTCTTTTTGAGACAGGGTCTTCCTGTAGCCCTAGCTGTACTGGAACTCAACTATGTAGACCAGGCTGGCCTTGAACTCACAGAGATCTATCTGCCTCTGCCTCCCAAGTGCTGGGATTAAAGGCGTGCACCACCACGCCCAGCTCCACAACTTTATTATAATAAGGTTGCCACCCCCTTTCCTCTTCAACCTTCCTGTGATGCACAGGCTGAGTTATACTGTTCTATTTCAACAAGGCTGCTCTCAAATCCTTCATACATGGATTTCTTCCCTTTCCTTTCCATTCCCCTCCCCTTCATAGCTAACCATGTAAGTGTATTTTCTTATCACTTCATTTGGATTGGTATTTCATGTACATGCAGTTCTGAGTGTGTCTGTGGGACTTTAGATAGTTGTATGGGTTTTTGTTTTGTTTTGTTTTGTTTTGTTTTGTTTGAGACAGGGTCTCCCTGTAGCCACAGCTAGCCTGGAATTTGTTAATGTAGACCAGGCTGGCCTTGAACTTACAGAATCCACCTGCCTCTGCCTCCCGAGTGACAGAATTAAAGATGTGCGCCACCACGCCCGGCAACATGGGTATGTTTTTTAACTCAAGTACATGGCATGGTGCTACCAGTCCCCCCCCCACCCCCAGCATACAGAACACGTTAGAAGTGGAACTAAGGCCTTGTGCTGGCAGCAGGTACACTACCATTGAGCGACATCTTTCTCTTTTAAATTAATGGTAGTTTAAAATTTTTGTTTTGTTTTCTTTTGTGAGACAGGATCTCACTGTGTGTTGCTAGCTGGCCTGGAACTCACTCTGTAGACCAGGCTGGCCTCAAACTCAAAGAGATTTGCCTGCCTCTGCCTCCCAAGTGCTAGAATTAGGCTTGCGTCCACCACACCCGGCCATGAATGTATATTTAGTGTGTTGCCTGTGCCTGCTTCTGAGGGTCTGGAGGGTCTACTCTGCCATCTCACAATACACATGTTCTCTGAGGCACTTGTCCATCTCCGGTGGGGCTATTGTTGTAGGCTGCCTGACACAATGCTGTGACGAGCATCCTCTGTTATCTGGGAAATAACCCAGAATGGAATTGCTGGATCATCGACCAGTGACCTTCCTAGGACTGACTATTGTAAGGGCTCAGAAGATGTGACTGTATCCCATGTCTCTCGCTGTTTTTCTATGGTTAGAGGTAGTTTGCTTCAGATGCCCCAGCTTCAGCTGGATCTGAAATTTTGCAGTAGTGTCCTCCAGAGAGTAGAGAAAGGCCGGGATTTTATTCTCCTGTTGGTTTGAGGCTTGCATTCATGTACGTTGAACTGTTAAATGCCTGCTGCTCCTTCTGTGTCCTTGTGTAAAACGAGCCGTGACTGCCAAGATCCGTTCTGTTCCGAGTCCGTGACTGACTCTAGACCCTATTCGAAGAAGTGTGATGCAGCGGCAGGGGAGACCGTGGAAGCAGGCTGGCATGAGCACACATTTGCCTTCTCTGTGTATGTGCCAACCCCACCCATAAGCTGGAGCCAAGCCACCAGGCCACAGTATGGGTGTCGAGAGTGCACATGCCAGCGTTCACCCATTCCAGTCTGCCTGTCCCTGTGCTTCCTGCTGTGAAGCACCACAGGGTGAGTATTTAGAGCGAAGAACACAATATTCTCTAAGTTGTATGGAATGTTTATGGTGGACTTATATCTAGAATTTGCTTCAAAATCATCTGGTGCAAGGGGAGTGGAAAGGGTAAAGGTGAGATGACTATATAAGTCATCATCCAAATGCAAGCCTGTTTGAGACTCAAAGAGGAGGGAGCTATTAATTACACCAGCACAACAAGCTTAAACCAGTATTGTCCTGGCAAACCAGGACATGGATACCCCAGGGAAAAGTGAGGCGAGACTGATCCCGAGCTGATCATTTTGGACCTGGGTGGTATGTACCTGTAGACACACTATATTCTGTTTTTCATTTATTTGAAAATTACCATAATAAAAACTTGTAAGGACATTTAGTAAACTGCTGAAGTGTTCAGCTGACATCTCTACTGTCTAGTTGGGGATTTAGCCTAGTGGTAGAGTATTTCCGTGCACAAGGTCCTGGATTTGAGTCCCATCCCACTTGTCAGAAGAAGTCTCCATTATCCAGGAAATAGCTGTTAGGTCCCTCACCAGCTCCTGTCCTGTTGAGCAGTAAGCTTAGGTCACCTGCTGTTGGCTGTACTCTGGGCGCCCTCTCGGTGGAGGTGGAATGGGGAGGGGTGGCTGGAAAGGCTCCGCCTGCTCTTGTTGGCGGGAGCAATGAGAAACTCCTGTAGTTGTAGCCTATCTTGCCTTGGTTCAGCACCTGTGTAGGGACTGGCCTCTTTCCTGTCCCTGTACTGGCCTGCCCAGGCAACAGCCAAGACAGCTCTCTTCACACACCACAACCTGGTGGCAATCTTTACACATGCATGTGTGATCGTTATCTGTGTTCCTTACCGGAACAAGGGTGGCAGGAAGCAGCATGCAGTGGGCTCCTAACCGACATTCTGCGGCACACACAGTTCCCTGTCCTACTTAACCCTCACGGTGGAGGAGTAGAAGGCAGCTTCTGCTAGGAGTGAACTCAAACAACAGGCCCATGCATCCGTAATTTGTTATCTCTTTCCAGTAGTACAGCTGGGCCTTTTTCACATAGTTCCATGAAGTGAGATACTCATTCATCCAGTGGATATCTTGTAGAACCTCACGTATGCCAGATACAGTAGTAAAAGAAGGACTACCATCATGGAGTTTTTTTTTTTAATGTGTATGTACTGTCTGCATGTAGGTTGGTGCACCCGTGTCATGCAGTGCCGAGGAGGTCAGAAGAGGGTGTCGGATTCCCCTGGAACTGGAGTTAAAGATGGTTCTTAGCCGCCATGTGGATGCTGGGAATCAAACCCAGGTCCTCTGCAAGATCAGTCGGCACTCTTAACTGCTGAGCCATCTCTCCAGCCCTGGAGCTTGTTTTTGTACTGGGGGCAACAGGTAGCAGGTGCAGCAGTAGTGAATGCTAAGTGAAAAGGAAAGCTGATGGAGGAGGAGGCTGTTCCTGAGCAAATGTCAGAGGGTGGCCAAAAAAGCAGAAGTAGCACAGTGGGCAGGGAGAGAAGGAGGTCACCTTTCACATGCTGCTAAGTGTTGAGTAATTGATTTGGGGATGCTGTCATGTAGAGGTCATTGGTAACTTTGGTTAGACTGGAATAGGGACTGGAGGGAGGAAGTGAAGCTACTCCCTGCCAACAACTTGCCCTGTCCTTCATTGTAAATGAAGCGTTGCTAGAGGCGTTGGTGGGACTGATGGAGCACTGTGTAAGGTGGGGATAATACCACATGGGTGTGACTGTCTAGATGGAAAATGTGCTTGGCAGGTCAGTCATAAATGACCTGCTTATATTCTTCAGAAAATAGTGACCTTGATCTTCAGTGTGAACTGCTGCAGGCCTGATTCACTTTTCTTCCTTTGGACTTTGATCAAGTAAATCACAAATGGCTGGCCCATGTGAAATGCCTATTAAGATACCTTTTAATCTTCTCCCTGTAATCTTTTTCTCATTAGGCAAATGGTTCTGAACTTCAGAATTTTTAAACTTAGACCCTTTTGACCATCTAAATTGGGGATCCATTTGGCAGACAAGCACATTTACCTGGTTTATTATTTCCGGAGGTTGATATATCCTGAGTCCATAAGAGTCCAGATCAAAAAGTTATATGTAAATTATACTCACGAAGTGGCCACTGAAGGCTACAAAAATCACAGAATGGGAGCTCCACCACCATTTCTGTTCTCCCTAAAGGGAAGTATAGAAAGTTCACTAAGTGTAAAAATTGAATTGACTGTTTTGCCATATGTTCAATAGCTAGAGTAAATGTGAATGGACAGAGTGATTTCATTGCTCATCCTACCTGCATGTGGCCACCTCTATGGGCTAAATGTTTGCACCTCACCCCTCAACTCACACACAGAGTCCCATCAATCCCTGGGGTGATGGTATTTGGAGGTAGGATCTGTGGAAGATGATTAGCTTTAGATGAGGTTTTTACAGTATAGTCCCCAGGATGAGGCTGTGCTCTCAGAAGAGATCGAGACACAGCACTCTTTGTACTGTGTGAGAACTCAGTAAGGCTGTTGCTGCAAGCCCAGAAGCAGGCCCTCACCAGATCCACACCTCCCAGCACATTGGAGCTTAGGCTTCTCAGCCAGTAGGACTATCAGAACTAAATACTTGCTGTTTAAGTCACCTAGACTGTGGTATTTGGGTACAGCAGCCAAGCTGACTAAGATACTCTCATAATTTTTAGCGGGACCAAGGAACTGTACTGCTCTTCTGTTTGGGGGTGGGGAGGGTTCTTTTTGTTTTTGTTATGGGTTTATTTTTTATTTTATTTTATTTTATTTTATTTTTTGGTCTTTTTGAGACAGGGTCCCCCTGTAGCTCTGGCTATCCTGGAACTCACTCTGTAGACCAGGTTGGCCTTGAATTCACAGAGATCCACCTGCCTCTGCCTCTGCCTCCCAAGTGCTAGGATTAAAGGTGTGCGCCACCACTCCCAGCTGTGTTTTGGTTTTTAAAGATTGATTTATTTAGTTTAGTTTATGTGTATGTGCCTGGATATATGTATGTGCACCACATGCATGCATGCAGTTGTGAGCTGCCATGTGGGTTCTGGGAATTGAACACAGATTCTTTGGAAGAGCAGCAAGTGCTCTTCAACCACTGAGCCACCTTTCCAGCCCCAGTTTTTGTTTTTTGTTGTTGGATTTTGTTTTGTTTTGTTTTGTTTTAGTTAGGATCTCACTATGCAGCCCTGTGTGGCCTGGAACTCGCTATGTAGATCAGGCTGCGCTGGAACTCATAGAGATCTGTGTGCCTTTACCTCTGGGATTAAAGGTTTGTGCCACTATACCTAACTAACTCTCTTTTTAAAGCCAATCCTTTGGAAGAAAAACCACATTTCATATAACATTTTATTATAAAATAAGTATAACAATTTATCCTATTGCTGCTGTAAGAAATTATCACACTTTTTTTTTTATCTTTTTGAGAAAGGGTCTCCCTGTAGCCCCACCTGGCCTGGAACTTACTATATAGGCCAGGCTGGCCTTGAACCCACAGAGCTCCACCTGCCTGTGCCTCCAGAGTGCTGGGGCTGTAAAGGTGTATGCCTGCGCACCCATCTTAGAAATTACCACACTTTTATTTTCTTACCTTTTTTTTTTGAGATAAAAATTCTAAATGAGGGCCAGGTATGGTAGCACACACCTTTAGTCCCAGCACTCAGGAGGCAGAGGCAGGCGGATCTCTGTGAGTTCAAGGCCAGCCTGGCCAGCCTGGCCAGCCTGGTCCTCATAGTGAGTTCCAGGCCTGCTGGGGCTACAGGGAGACCCTGGCTCAAAAAGATACCCCCCCCGCCCCCTGCCAAATTCTAAATGATCCTAGGAAGTTGCAGGTATAGATTAGTGGTAGAGTACTCAAGTAGCATTTGCACAAGGTTCCATTCCCAGCATGGGTGTGCACATGTCTGTACACACAGGCGTGCACACATATGTAAAAGGTATTGCCAAAGTTGCATTCCTTCTGGACACTCGGGAAAATCCACTCCCTACCTTTCCACCTTCTGGAAGCTATCAGTTTTTCTTAGCTCAGGGCCACTTCCTCCCTTCTGTCTGTGGAAGTGGCAGCATAACTAGTCTTCAGATATTCTCTGGCTGCTTCCGTACTTGTGTGCCCTCTGACATTCTCCTGCCTCTTTCTCTTTTCCTTGTAAGGATTTTATTGGACCCACATAGATAATTCCATCCCATTTTAATACTCTTAATTTATCACATCTGCATAGGCCTTTTCTCTATGTAAGATAACATTCACAGGTCCTTGGATTAGGATATAGATGTTTTTGTAGGGCCATTATTCTATATTGGCCTAAGTGTGTACACATTTGTTGTGATTTAATGGTTAGGTTGGTTTAAGGCACTCTTGTTTTATGGATGAGGCATTAGTAAAGTGCTTACCTGGAGGACCTTAGTTCAATCCCAGAACACATATTAAAAAGGCTGAGCTTGGGGGCTGGAGAGATGGCCTAGTGGTTAAGAGTACCAACTGCTCTTTCAGAGGACCTGGGTTCGATCCTCAGCACCCACATGGCGGCTGAGAACCGTCTGTAACTCCAATTCCAGGAGAATTCCAGTTCCAGGGGAATCCGACACCCTCTTCTGACCTCCGCGGCATTGCACGACACAGGTGCACAAACCTACATGCAGACAGTACATTCAAATAAATAAATAAATAAATAAATAAATAAATAAATAAATAATAAAAATTTTAAAAGGCTGAGCTTGATGGTGTATACCTGTAATTCCAGGGCTAGGAACAGAGAGAAGCAAATCCTTAGGGCCTGATGGCCAGTCAGCCTAGCCTCCTTGGTAAGTTTAAGGCCAGTAAGAGACTCTTTCTCAAAAACAGTTGGACTTGGACAGTGCCTGAGGAATGACACCTGAAATTGTCCTGTAGCCCCACATGCACATGTACTTATCATGGTATACACATGTGCACCTGCACACACATGAATACACACACTGCTGAGAAAATGGAGACTTAGGGGAGGTGAAGTGCTTTATTTTTATGTATGAGTGAACATCTTGCCTGCATGTATGTAAATGTATCGTGTTACAGTGCCTACAGAGGCCAGAAAAGGGACCCCTGGAACTGGAATTACAGACTGTTAGCCACCATGTGGACACTGGGAACCAAACCCAGGTCCCCTGCAAGACCAGCCAGTGCTGTTAACTGCTGAGCCATCTCTCCAGCCCCTGGCTACATTTCTCTTGAGTAGCAGAGAGAGCAGTGAATGCAGGAGTGCTGAGTCTAGAGCTGTATTTTTCTGTTCTATCTCGAGGCTTTCTTTTTAATGCTGTCCACACATTTCAATAAGTAGCATTTGTCAATATTTATGTTCCTGAAGCCAATCTTCTGGGAGAATGATGTGATGCCTGGAAATAAGGAAATGTCAAAAACAGTGTAAAAATAATCTTTAAGGCAAAATGTCAAAGTGAAGAAAGGAGTTTGGGGGGCTGGAGAGATGGCCTAGCGGTTAAGAGCACCGACCGCTCTTACAGAGGACCCAGTTCGATCCCCAGCACCCACATGGCAGCCGAGAACCGTCTGAAACTCCAATTCCAGGGGAATCCGACACCCTCTTCTGACATCCGCGGCATTGCACGACACAGGTGCACAAACTTACATGCAGACAGTACATTGATACACATACAGAAATAAATAAAATTAAAAAAATTAAAAAAGAAAGGAGTTTGGGGTTCTGTAGTTTTCTTGTTTCATAAGCGTTTTTATGTGAAAGATCCAACACAGAGACTGCTTATTGGCTTGATATCTTGTCACCTGATTTGTGCTTGACTGTGATATAACATTGTGTCACAAATCTTTGCTTACTGAACACTTTACTTGTTATATCATTAGGAGAGTCTTGCCTTTCTTAACCTTGGCTCTGTTGCCACAGTAAAGATTTATAGGTGGCCTCGAGTTCCTGCTGCCATGTGCAGTCTTTTCCTCCATCCTCCTTGTTTTCACCCTCGCCTTCCTCATTCCTGTCTACCAGGTTCAAGTAATCTGGACCAGAGGAGGAGAACAGCGCAGTAGTGTGCCTTCCATGCACTGTTTAGGGATCTTAGAATTCAAGGTACTTCTCGTATGTGCTGTGCCGACGGACTTTTTCTAGGAAATACCTTTTGACCCTTTGTTCAGTACCTCTTAGCATTCTAGGATCTTTCCAGGTCTTTCTCTGTGATCATCATAGCTGTAGATAATAGAAAAGCAAGGCCTAAAGCACGAAGGCCTCCTGTTACCTTAATGCTTCTCTTTTTTTTTTATGCCTTTTTTTTTAAATTTATTTTTGTATGTGTATGAATGTACTATCTGCATGTAGGTTTGTGCACCCGTCGTGCAATGCCATGAAGGTCAGAAGAGGGTCTCGGATTCCCCTGGAACTGGAGTTCTCCTGGAATTGGAGTTACAGATGGTTCTTAGCCGCCATGTGGGTACTGGGGATCGAACCTGGGTCCTCTGCAAGTGCTCTTAACCGCTAGGCTATCTCTCCAGCCCCCTTAATGCTTCTCTTTGACAGGCTCGACTGCTGTACCACTGTGGAGATTTCAGAACAGCTCCATCCTACTTCTGGGGCTTCTCTCTGTATAGATCCCATTTCAAAACACAGTTGTGACCTCAGGCTGTGCCCTCTATGTGTCTGCCTCCATGTTCTTCAGTGTTGGAAGTACAGCCAGTCAGGGAATGCTCTGATGGGAAGGGACCAGGTCTAAGTTCAAGCAAGAAGCCAAGCCTTCAAGGTTGAGCTGTTGGTTTTCAGAAATGTACGGAGCAGCGTATGTTCTGCAAGCTGCCAGCTTAGTGAGCACCTCAGTAGAACCTCCTGTGGGACCTCCAGTGACATGAGGCCAGGACTGTTGGCATTAATAGATGTCAAGATACACAGTGCAAGCAAACAGTTTTATTCTCTATGAGCAGCCATGTACATGAGTGTCAGCCATTTGCTTGATGAATCAGATATTATGCTGATCATGATCCAATAGTATGTTCAAGCAAATTCCAATCAGCTAAGGGAAAGGATGGTGCCTTTAGCAACCCAGTAATAAACTCTTGGTCCCATATAGAAATTTGTAACATTTTTCCTTCTTTGTCCTTTTCCCTTTCTTTTTTTTATATTTTATTGCTTTGATTTTATGTGTATGAGTGTATTGTTTACATGTATATAAGTGCACCTATGTCATGCAGTGCCTTCAGAGGTCAGAAGAAGGTGTTGGATCCCTTAGAACTGGAGTTAGGGACAGTTGTTAGCCACCATGTGGGTACTGGGAACTAAACCTGAGTCCTCTGTAAGAGCACCAGTGCTCTTAACCACTGAGCCATTTCTATGACCCCATTTCCCCTTTCTTAACCAGACTCCTCTTCTCCAGACACAATACATTCATTCTCATTTGTATTTCTCTTTCTGACTTGCTCACTCACTAGCTTGCTGACCATTAAAAAAGGAAAGCTAATTGAGTACTAGGATTTATTTATTTATTTATTTATTTATTTTTTGTCTTTTTGAGACAGGGTCTCCCTGTAGCCCCAGCTGTCCTGGAACTCACTCTGTAGACCAGGCTGGCCTTGAACTCACAAAGATCCGCCTGCCTCTGCCTCCCAAGTGCTAGGATTAAAGGCGTGCGCCATCACGACCGGCATAGGATTTTTAACCATATCAGTAAAGATCCCTCAGACTTAGAAAACAGTCTATGTCTAGAGAAGAGGCAAGCTTACTACAAGGCGGTTCAAAGGTCAATCCTGTTTCTTAGGAAAGCCTGTTGAGGGTAGTTGCTACAAGTGAGGCTCAGAACTACACAGCCAGTATCCAGCCCCAACACTGCGCCCCCACCCCGTCCCCCTGGAAGGTAGAGACAGTCCACAGGTCGTTTAGAACTGATCATTGCCCTTTTAGCTTAGAGACCAGCTTTTGTTGTTTCCTTGTTTTTGGTTTTATAGAGGAAATGCTGAGTGGCTTCACTCCCTACCACTGATTTCATGAGAACAGTTAGGGAATTCAGCCACTCTTTGAGGAATTTTTGGAGTCAGGTATGGTGGTGCATGCCTTTAGTCTCAGCACTTGGGAGGTAGAGGCAGGCAGATCTCTAAGACTGAGGCCAGCCTGATCTACATAGTAAGTTCCAGGCCATCTGGGGCTACAGGAGCCCAGTCTCAAAAATTAAACAAACAGGAGTGTCCTTTGGCATTGCCCAAACACTGAAAAGGCCACACTAGTAGCAGGCCCCGGAACCTAGGTGTATGCCATGTTGGAGACTAAAATGGACACAGGGCCAGCAGGTGAAAGGAGAGCATCATACTCAGCTGAATACACACTTCATGGGCAGATTTAGCCATCCTAATTGCCTAGCTTTTAGGTAATCCCTGATATCTGGAAACTAGAAGAAATTCTGGCTTGATCCTTTGGATACTGGACAGTCTTCCTCTTTCAACAGATGGTCCATCTCTTAAATAAGATATCTCCAAAATACAAGCCAAATGTTCCCCCTGGAGACTTTACACCCACACTTTTTGTGTGGCTGTTGGGATGCCTGTAAATTTGTCCAAGCATGGGACTCAGGTGACAAGAAATAATAGGTCAGCCACACTTAGGCTAAGGTTTTTGTTTTCTTGTGCCTGCTCACACTTTGGTCATCAAGCCATCGTGCTCCTGTCCCCACCTGCCATCTTCCCCCTTAGGCCCTTCTTCCAGAAAAGGATTAGAAGAGAGAGCCAGCAACTGGCATAAGCTCTGCCGCTGCTGTAGCTAGCTTGGTCTTCGTGTAGCTGCAGTGCTGCGTGGCTCCCTGGACTCCTTATGTGCCAGGATGGGTTGGAGTCCCCAGCTGTAGATTTCTTCACTGAGCCTGTTCACTGGGCTTGTTTGTAGAAAGAACAAGAGTAACTTTATTGAGTATATGGTTGTATATTTGTTCAAACATTTTTTATATAAACTTTTAATTTTTAGTTACTATTGTGTGTTTGAGTGCAGGCACACGGATGTTATAGCACGGATGTAGAGGTCAGAGGACAGCTTCTAGGAATCATTTCCCTCCTTCCACCATGGGATCTGAAGGTCAATCTCAAGAGATCATGTTTATACAACAAACACTTGTTCCCACTGCATCATCTCCCCAGCTTCATTTTAATTTTTTTTTAAATTTATTTATTCTTGTATGTGTTTGAATGTATTGTCTGCATGTAGGTTTGTGCATCCATGTTGTGCAATGCTGCGGAGGTCAGAAGAGAGTGTCAGATTCCCCTGGAACTAGAGTTAAAGACAGTTCTCAGCTGCCATGTGGGTGCTGGGGATCGAACCTGGGTCCTCTGTAAGAGCAGTCAGCGTGCTTAACCGCTAGGTAATCTCTCCAGCCCCTCATTTTTACTTTTTAAATGGAGAGTTTGTCAGTTTCCTTGAGTAGGCAGATTTATCATTAATCCCAATGTAGTCAAACAATACTAGAGAAAGCCCATAAAAATGACCACCCTCCCTTTAATCCTAGCACTCAGGAGGCAGATGCAGGCTGATCTCTGTGAGTTCAAGGACAGCCTGGTCTACAGCTGGGGCTACAGGGAGACCCTGTCTCAAAAAGACAAAAAGACAAAAAAAAAAAAAAAAAAAAAAAGACCACCCACATTTCATAATGCCTTCTCCTTCACGCACAGCCTTCCCAAGTCCATCTTGGGCTTTAAAGCAATTTGAGACAGCAGGCAGAGCTCTTCAGCAATGGAGCTTGTGCAGGCCACCTGTTATTACCTGGCAAATGTTTTGTTTTGTTTTGTTTTTTCTCACTCCTGGGATGATTCTCTTTCCCCCTAGAACAGTGCAGAATCCACAATAGCAAAAATATCTCAGGGCTGAAATATACTATCCTTAGAGAATGGAGATTACTCCTGAGAGAATTATTCTAGTAGTAAAAATTGGGAGTCTTAGAAGATGACTAAACATTCTGTCAATGTGTGATAACAGTCATTGAAAATGATGAGTATATAGCTTATTATGATTCAAAGAAGTGTTTGTGGTATTGAGTCAGTACATCACACTATAGCCAGACTACCCAAGAACTCACTATGTTGCCCAGGCTGGCTTTGAACTTAAAGCAATCCTCCTGGCTCAGCCTCTTGAGTGTTGGATTACAGAGGTGAGCCACCACACCAAGCTAAGTATATGCCTTCAAAGAGCAAAATACAAATATCTGAGCAGATGGGATTCTGGAACATAACTTTATCTCTGTGATTCCAGTGCCATCTATTTACTTATTCGAACCAAGCAAGGAGAAGGTAGACAGCACCCAGGGGACATTAGAAAGCTCCAGAGAAAATGCTAAGAGATGCGTGAAGAAGAGATACTCAGCATGCATGCGGTGGGAGTATTAAAAGGAGAAAAAGATAAAGAAAGGGACATGAGAGTAGGCTAGGACTAGGTTATAATGTAACAAACAGTCCTACAAGCTCAGGAGCACATGCTCAGTCTCCTCAGGCTGTTCTGTGCAGTGCCGGTCAGGAGGCAGGACTCTGCCCACTCTTGGCAGTTGTTACTCAAACATCCAAGCTGACAGCTTTACATTGCAAAGCATCACAAGTAGCTTGGTGAATCACACACTGGCTCTTGAAATAAGCCTGGATGGATGAATGTTACTTCTGCTCACAGCTAAATCCTATTTCAAACTTACTCTAAACTCCAAAGGGAATAGGCAAGTTTAGTTGTACTACCTCCCTAGAGGGAGGAAAGCTAGACGAACTTGGTGGCTAGCACACATGACTTCCCACTGAGCAAAACTTATAGAGACACAAGAAAACTTTCCTAAAGAAAGAAGATTTGAGCCTGCATGTTGGAAGGAAGAACTGATGGGAAAAGACACACCTATGCATATCCTAATAACATTTCTGAGCTCGATGGAAAGAAAATCCTTTCAGGCTTTCAGGCCAAAGGAACTAATTGTTTACAAAGGAAGAAGAATTTCGTTAACCTCAGATTTCCTGTTTGCAACACCTAGAAGCTAGAAGATAGTGAAATGTCATCTACAGACTGCTAAGGATAAAAGAAATACCTGCCCCCCCCCAAACAAAACGAAAAAACCTTGGGCTAGAGAGATGTCTTAGCAGTTAAAAGCACTGACTGCTCTTACAGAGGACCCAGGTTCAATTGCCAGCACCCATATGGCAGCTAACAACCTTCTCTAATTCCAGTTCTAGGGGATCTGGCGCCCTCTTCTGAACTCCACGGGGACTGTACAAACATTCACACAGGCAATACAAAATAAAATAATAATAGATTTTTAAAAAGAAATGAACCTATTTTTTCCCAAATGGCTGTGTCATTTTACATTTGCTCAACAGTTCATGTTGCAGTTGTTCCACATCCTCACCAGCATTTGGTATTGTTATTTTCAATTTTATTGTTAGGCATTTTAATGGACACAGATATATTAGGGTTCTCCAAAGAAACAGACTCCCTCCCCTCCGTGTCTCTCTCATATGTATGTGTATTATGTGTATATGTGTCTTGTCTGTCTGTGTAAAGACATACATGATTACAGAGACTAAAAAAGCAGAGACTGCTGTTGGCAAACTAGAAACTCAGGAAAGTCAGTGGTGTTTCCAGGAGGGATGATGGGGTAAGCCTCAGTCCCAAGCAGAAGTTCAATGTCCCAGCTTAAGTAGTCAGGCAGATGAAGAGTGGAATCTCACTTCCACCTTCTTATTCAGGTTCAACAGATTGGAGGCGATCTTCCTATATTGGGGAAGGCAATCTGCTTCACAGAGTCTACCAATCCTGATGCTAATTTTTCTGGAAATACACTTCCAGGAGACATGCAGGAATAATATTTAGTCAAGTATCTCAGCACCCAATTACCCAGTAAAGTTGACACACCACCACAACACACACACGCACACACGTGAGCTCACACACTGAGAGAGGGAGGGAAGGAAAAAAGGAAGGAGGAGGAGAGGGAGAGAGAGAAGAGATGGGTGTTGCCCATAGGCCCTAGAACAGTACTGCAGAGGCTAAGTCCAGAAGGGAGGTATTGAAGGAGGAAAAAAAAATTAGAACTCCTGGGCCTGTGTCAGTCCAGAATATTCTCAGGGAGGCAGTAACTTGGAACTCACTTCATATATTGACCTCTTTGAAGTGGGGATGGCTGCAGAAGAAGAAAGTGGGTGAAGAATGTGGAGCCTACAATATGAATGCTTAGAGAACGTGGAGCCTACATTATGAATGTTTAGAGAACGTGGAGCCTACAATATGAATGTTTAGAGAACGTGGAGCCTACAGTATGAATGTCTAGAGAACGTGGAGCCTACAGTATGAATGTCTAGAGAACGTGGAGCCTACAGTATGAATGTCTAGAGAACGTGGAGCCTACAGTATGAATGTCTAGAGAACGTGGAGCCTACAGTATGAATGTCTAGAGAACGTGGAGCCTACAGTATGAATGTCTAGAGAACGTGGAGCCTACAGTATGAATGTCTAGAGAACGTGGAGCCTACAGTATGAATGTCTAGAGAACGTGGAGCCTACAGTATGAATGTCTAGAGAACGTGGAGCCTACAGTATGAATGTCTAGAGAACGTGGAGCCTACAGTATGAATGTCTAGAGAACGTGGAGCCTACAGTATGAATGTCTAGAGAACGTGGAGCCTACAGTATGAATGTCTAGAGAACGTGGAGCCTACAGTATGAATGTCTAGAGAACGTGGAGCCTACAGTATGAATGTCTAGAGAACGTGGAGCCTACAGTATGAATGTCTAGAGAACGTGGAGCCTACAGTATGAATGTCTAGAGAACGTGGAGCCTACAGTATGAATGTCTAGAGAACGTGGAGCCTACAGTATGAATGTCTAGAGAACGTGGAGCCTACAGTATGAATGTTTAGAGAACGTGGAGCCTACAGTATGAATGTCTAGAGAACGTGGAGCCTACAGTATGAATGTCTAGAGAATGTGGAGCCTATAGTATGAATGTCTAGAGAACATGGAGCCTACAGTATGAATGTCTAGAGAATGTGGAGCCTATAGTATGAATGTCTAGAGAACATGGAGCCTACAGTATGAATGTCTAGAGAATGTGGAGCCTATAGTATGAATGTCTAGAGAACATGGAGCCTACAGTATGAATGTCTAGAGAACATGGAGCCTACAGTATGAATGTCTAGAGAATGTGGAGCCTATAGTATGAATGTCTAGAGAACATGGAGCCTACAGTATGAATGTCAGTATGAATGTCTAGAGAACATGGAGCCTACAGTATGAATGTCTAGAGAATGTGGAGCCTACAGTATGAATGTTGAGAGAACGTCTCCCGTGCTACATTTCTGATTGTCTATTGAATAAATCCCACTTAGTCAATTTGTGTGGTCCTGTTTTACTGTCAATAAGCACCACAGGATGTGGCAAGGAAAATCGAGGCTGGGGACTGACTGGTAGCACAGAGTTGGGTTGCCCTTGGAGCCCCTAGCTGAGAGGCGTCCACATAGCGCCTCTTTCTCCAGAGAGGAGGCCCTGCTGGGTGTGCAGTCTCCACCCCAGTTGCTTCTTTTGATTCCTGTACCTGTAGGTGATCCCAGAGACAGGCAAAACTGGGGCAGCCATTAAAATAGTGCATCTGCATCAGGAGCGAAGGAGAGGAGGGAGGGTTGGGGAGAAACTGGAGCAACATGCAGCCGGCACATGGTCCTGTCCAGGAAATCAGGTCTTAAAGGAGAAGGGTTGTAGTTTGGGAAAATAAGAAGCACATCAGTCCCCAGAGCTTACATTGTAAAATAGATGTTGAAGTGGGTTGGGTGGGTTTCCAAACCAGTTATTCCCATCCTTCCGCAGTTGCTGTCAGTAGGATGGGAAGGACTGTGTCTAAGAGTCCAGGTTAGCTTGACCCAGGAAGTTGCTTTCAATTCACATGACTCTGTGAGCCTTCTTGAAGTCACTGTTGCTTCACCTCTCAGTGGGTCTAACGTGACATCCTGAATGGTTCCCTTTGACCCAGCTCAGCGAAGACTTCACTTCTCTTGGCTTGCGTCTCTGATAAGTGACTGAATGGCAGGCAAGGTATTCCCACTTAAACAAGGCACTTGGAGCTGGAAGCAGCTGGGCTCTGAAGGATCAGTCTCCTCTGCTTTTTGGCTATAGAAGGGATAAGAAGGAAAAGAAACGAGGTCTTTACTAGAAGTCCTCTCGACTAGTGATTGGATCTTATAGCAGCATCTAGACGGTAGAGCCACCAAGCACAGAACTGGACCAGTGAGGACAGCGTTCCCTACTGGGCTGTCCTGTACCCCTTCTTCATCATCTCAAGAGATTAGCAGAAAAGGCGGGGGAACCAGGCAAGCAGAAAAGGCGGGGGAACCAGAGCCTCCTGCTCTGCCTCGGTCTGATAACAGGATGGCCAGCAAGCCTGAACTGGTGACAGTTTGTCAAACATGTGATATCCAGCCCCTGCAGAGGACCAAGGGGTTCACTGGCCGCTCCGCCCCCACCTCCAGGGTATGCCAGGCAGGATCTTGTGTTCCAAACAGTCGGGGAGCGTCTTGAAGAAACTGCCCATCTTTCTCTTGAGGGAAAATGAAGCTTTTCTTAGCTGCTGCAGGGAGTGCTGTTGAGGCCTCTGAGGAGAGATTGCAGGGCTGATTCTCATTTGGTACGGACTTCCTTCCAAAATGGGATAAAGACCTCCAGATAGTTCATAAATACCACAGTATTCATCATTCCATAGGGCTATTGGTACCAAATGGAGACTGGACATTTACAGGAAAAGATTGGGGCAGTGGTAGGCTCTATCTTGATCGTCGGTTGACCTTTCAGGAAAGAAGGTAGGAGTATTGGTTTTTTCCCCTTGGCTCTCCATATTTTTTGTCCTTCTTACCTTTTACCCTTTTTTCCATCTGAAAGGTAATTTTGCAAACTCAGCATCTTACAGCCAGTGCTGAAGGCATAGTGCCAAGTAGAAAGCTGAATTCTGTCCCTACATTAACAGAATTCCTAGAAAAAGTATACCATGTTCAGGGATGATCCACAACGTGGGTAATTCTTGGACAATGCCAAGGGTTTAAAATGATATTAAGACCCGTGTCTGTGCTCTGTTTTCCAGAAATTTCTGTGCTTGTTAGCCACAGCTCACCAAGGTGGTGGCTCTGTATCGGCTCTGCCTCTTGTTGGTGTGTTAATATTGAACAAGTCACTTGAGCTTTGAGACTTCCTGTCCTCTCTGTGAAGCAGAGTTAATGATAGTACCTACTTTATATTTATCTTACACTGTGATAAATGAGAAGCTATGTTCTGCATAATGGCAGCCATAGAAATGACTCGATAAATACAAAATATGATTTACCCGTTATCATCCAGCACAAGGAGACCTGTTTCTACACTGGCAGTACAGAACGTTCAAGTGAAGACCCAGCAGAGGTGTGGCTGCACCCTTCTTTGGCTCCTGTGAGTGTCCTCCCTCCCTGCTCCTGCTCTTCCAGCCAGTCCCCCCTCTAGCTTCCGTCCTTCCTCCCCACTAAGTGCCCCAGGCCTGATGCTTCTGCTGCTGTCTTCCTCCCGTGTTTGATTTACCTCATCTCAGAGTCCCGTCATGTTTTCTGTCTCATTTAATCTTTGCAAGAGGAAGGCGAAGTCCTCCCTTTCTTGGGTGATGAATGTGAGTTCCAGGGAATCAGAAAGAACTCACCAGGGCCTTGAGTCTAGAAAACCCAGCCTATCTTGCCATTCCCCACTTGTATAATTGTCCCTGAATTATTGTGTTAGCCTTGTAAAATAACCTAAAACAAAGGCACTCAGAGACACTGACCCTGCTTTATAAAACATCACAGCTGCCTCCTCTCACAGAGCTCAAAATTCCCAGCTCGCCTCAACATTCCAGGGCCAACTGTTCTTTCCTGAGGGAAGAACTTTAGACCAAGTCTAGTCTTAGTAATACCCTGTCAGTCACGTGACCCCACATGACTCCAAGGCCTCACTGGGCCCGCTCCCTCTGACACACCTGGGAGTCTCAGCTTTTTTTTCCCTAGGAGAGAAACATCTGGTGACATTTAGACCTTGCTTGGTGGCCTGCTTGACATCTTATTTGTAACTCAGCCCTTCCCCTGCACTTGGTGATTCACACTGGAACCCGGACTACGTACAGTGCTGTTACTGGGGGGTAACCTTGAATCTGCTTCAAATTTCTGAGAAAAGACACATCATGGGAGATCTAAGGCTCTTTCTGGTAGCAGGTCACTTAAGTACCTCTCAGTGTACACACCCAGGTGGGGGGTGAGGGGTGGGGGGTGGGGGTGGGAGGGCTGCTCTGCAGCATCTCTGTCCAGAGCCACTGAGCATGCTCAGTCTGTACATAGGGTGCTAACTTAGCAAGTGCAGCAAGCAGGTATTCTGTAAGCCATTTAAAGTGTCCTGCTGGATAGCTTTAATGTCAACTTGACACACCTGGGTTGAGGGAGCCTCAATTGGGGAATTGGCTCCATTGGATTGGCCTGTGGCCACATCTGTGGAGTATTGTCTTGATGGTCAAGCAGTGTGGGAGGGCCCAGCCCACAATGAATAGTGCCACCCTGGGCAGGTTGTTGTGTAGTGTATAAGAAGGGGGGCTGGGCATGAGCCAGGGGAGCAAGCCAGTGAACAGCATTCCTCCATGGCCTGTGCTTCAGCTCCTGCCTCCAGGTTCCTGCCCTGAGTTCCTGTCTTGGGCTCCCTAAGTGATGAACTGTGACCCAGGAGATGTAAGCTGAATAAACCCTTTCCTCCCCAAGTTGGTGTCAGTCAGAGTGTTTTGTCACAGCAATGGAAGATAAACTAGAACAAGTGTTAAGAAGGGGCTGGAGAGACGGCTCAGCCGTTAAGAGCGCTGACTGCTCTTGCAGAGGACCCAGGTTTGATCCCCAGCACCCACATGGTGGCTGAGAATCGTCTTTAACTCCAGTTCCAGGGGAATCTGACACCCTCTTCTGACCTCCGTGGCATTGCATGACACGTGTGCACAAACATACATTCAGACAGTACCTTCATACACAAAAAATAAACTTAAAAAATTAAAAAAAAAAATAAAGTGTTAAGAAATCTTGGTCTATCTAGGCATGGCAGTGCACACCTTTAATCCCAGCACTCAGGAGGCAGAGGCAGGCAGATCTTTGTGAGCCTGGTCTACATAGGGAGTTCTAGGCCAGCTGGGGCTACAGGGAAATCCTGTCTCAAAAAGACCAACAAAACAAAACAAAAAAACCTAACTAACTAAATAAATAAATCTTGGTCTTTTAAGTTGGAAACAAACCCTTTATTCTAAGACTCAGGTTTATTCTCAGCTCTCATTGCAGATCCAACATTGGATCTGCATTATTTCCACAGTGGATTAAAAAAGTGAGCAGCCTGCCGGGCGTGGTGGCGCACGCCTTTAATCCTAGCACTTGGGAGGCAGAGGCAGGCGGATCTTTGTGAGTTCAAAGCCAGCCTGGTCTACAGAGTGAGTTCCAGGACAGCCAGATCTACAGGGAGACCCTGTCTCAAAAAGACCAAAAAAAAAAAGTGAGCAGCCTAACACAGAGGTCCTCCTGCCTCTGCCTCCTGAGTGCTGGGATTAGAGAGGTGCGCCACCACACCCAGCCAGACTGTTTTATTCGATGTTGGTAACTACTGTCTACAGCATTTTTTATGTATCAGATAAAACGCCACTTGAGAACACTCTTGTTAGTCCCAGGATAGAGGAGTTCACACAGTCCTCAGTGCCCCCACACTGCTGCCCTGCTAATCTGTGTGGAAGCTGTGATTGGGTAAAGTAGCACAGAGAGGAAACAAGCATGATTATTTCCTTGAAGTCTTCAAATCTTTTTCTCAGTGATAATGCTTTGAACTACAGAACCAAACAAAAGACCGAGGGCTTGGTTAACCACATTCAAAATGGATTCTATGACACAATCCCCTTTATGACACAATCCTCACTTCCTCGAACCCATCCTTGAAAAATTCTCAGCAAAAAATTCTCACTTAAAGTCTTGGAAATAGTACCAACCCAGGTCTCTGGCCAGGCTTTGGGCAAGGGCTGCATTTCTGACTTCAGCATGGTTATAAATCCATAAGTGACAAAGCCGCGAGATGGAAGAAGCTTGAGGATAGGTGAGTGCTCTGTCCTAGCTTTCTGAATTAGGATAGGTGCGTGCTCTGTCTTAGCTTTCTGAATTAGGATAGGTGTGTGCTCTGTCCCTAGCTTTCTGAATTAGGATAGGTGCGTGCTCTGTCTTAGCTTTCTGAATTAGGATAGGTG
>VZQC01007304.1:1198904-1225091 GCA_009823505.1 Rhizomys pruinosus
AAGAAGATTCTCAACTAGAATTTACCAGTACTGAGGAAAGGCTGCAGTGTGTGACAATCCAGATTTCCCTGGGGATAAAATAGATCACAGTGCTGTGTGTTTACCTGGCACTGTGAAACAGCTGCTTCACATAGCATTCAGGAGCACTCTGGAGAGCCACCCCCACTGCTCAGACACTTCCTAAAGGACACAGTTGCTTTAGCTACAAAGGGAGTAAGGGGTGCTTAGGGGGCTGAGGAAGTAGGAAGGAGTGGGGACTGAGGTATGGATGATGATAGTGACTCCTCCCATGAGAAGAATAAGGGTGTTAAACTCTGTGTTATTTAAAGATTATTCAGCTGCCCTGATTTGCTGCCACCCTATCCTTGACTAACAGACTCCACTGAAAAGGGGTCTAAGCCGGGCATGGTGGCGCACACCTTTAATCCCAGCACTTGGGAGGCAGAGGCAGGCGGATCTTTGTAAGTTTAAGGCCAGCCTGGTCTACAGAGCAAGTTCCAGGACAGCTGGGGCTACAGGGAGACCCTGTCTCGAAAAGACCAAAAAAAAAACCAAAAAGGGGTCTAAAAGAAACTCAAATGCAAATCGGTGTCCTGTTAGATGGTGTCAGCACCCTGTTAGATGTGTGATAGCGTGCCCCAGTGCAAACTGGAAGCTGAAGGCTGAAGGCTATGGAGAAAGATAAAAATCTCTTGAGCTGGAGAGATGGGGCCTAGCGGTTAAGAGCACCGACTGCTCTTGCAGAGGACCCGGGTTCGATCCCCAGCACCCACATGGTGGCTGAGAACCGTCTTTAGCTCCAGTTCCAAGGGAATCTGATGCCCTCTTCTGACCTCCGCGGCACTACACAACACAGGTGCACAAATCTGCATGCAGACAGTACATTCATACACATAAAAATAAATAAGTAAAAATTTAAAAAAAACAGAAAGATAAAAATCTCAATGACTTGGAGAAGAAGTTGGTCTCGGATCTGTCTGCATTGTCACTGTCCACAGCACTGACCCACACAGCTGTCCTATTTGGTATGTCTACTCTGGCTTTGGATATTTGGATTTAGGGCCAACTTTTCATCCTTTTTTCCTCTTTCAGGTTTCAAGTGCCCCATTTGCTCCAAGTCTGTGGCTTCCGATGAGATGGAAATGCACTTTATAATGTGTCTGAGCAAACCTCGCCTCTCCTACAATGGTAAGGGCTGCTCCTGTCCCACCAGCTTCCTGGGGTCAGTCAGGGGAGCTGGCCAGTTCTGCTGGGAGCCTCCAGGTGAGGAAAGGCTCTGTGTAGTTTTCTTCTAGCAGGAAGTCTCTGTGGTGGTGAGGAACCTGGTGCTGCAGAGAGCCTCGATCATGAGTCAGGGTGGCAGAGAAGCGGCCAAGGAAGGCCGGCCCTGTCCACAGTGGAAAGGCTCTCAGCTGCTCAGTGAGTCCTCTTCTTTCTGCTCTTTGGTTCTCTGGCCTCTGTTAGAAGACATGGCCACTCCTTCCCCTGTTTTTTGTACCTGACTATGGTATGGTTCCAGGACAACTGAACTAAACTCTTAGAGCCATCAGAGGGGCCCAGAGGGAAAACCATATCTCCATGGGAAAAGAGAACCCCATGGAGTATACTAGGAGCTGGTCATCGCTTCTTCATTTTGCAGCTCAAGCGAACCCCTTATTAAGCCATGTGACAGTGTGTAGGGAGGACAGTAGTGGACAGTAGTCTCCAGATGGGTTTGGGGATTAGCGCTGATGGCCCCCTTGTTCCATCTCAGATTTCCGCCTTGGAGGCCGCCTCAAAATTGAGCAGTGAGTCTGAGGGGGGCAGTGTCTTGGAGTCAGGAGATTCTGTGATACCACATGATCTCTCTAGGGATAAAGTGAATGTCATCATCAGTCTGGTGTACTGCAGGTAAGGATTTGGAGTCTGGTGGATCAGAGGTCCAATCTTTCTCTATCGCTAATCTTAGAAACGTTTCTCAGCTTAGTAGAGCCTCAGTTTTCTTTTTTTAATTTTTTTTTTTTATTTCTGTATGTGTATCAATGTACTGTCTGCATGCAGGTCTGTGCACCCGTGTCGTGCAATGCCGCAGAGGTCAGAAGAGGGTCTCGGATTTCCCTGGAGCTGGAGTTCTCCTGGAATTGGAGTTTAAGACGGCTCTCGGCCACCATGTGGGTGCTGGGGATCGAACCCGGGTCCTCTGTAAGAGCGGTCGGTGCTCTTAACCGCTAGGCATCTCTCCAGCCCCATAGAGCCTCAGTTTTCTGGTCCATAAAATGGGGATAACAGTCTTTGTACACAAAACCGTTTACCACAGAGCTTGACACACGGCTAGTACTTAGGAAGTTTCACCTACCATGAAGGAAGCAAAGCCTCCATAGCACAGACTGAGTCCATGCTGCCCAATTGCTGCTGCCAAGGCTCTGGGCTTTCCATTCCTGTGTTCAGTCTGGTCTCTGAACTGTGTGCCAGGGAACTGTGTCCTCTACAAGGGGTGCCCTCCAATCCCCACAGTAGGCCCAGCTTCTCAGATTAAAGTCAGAACAGGCCTAGGAAGAAGAGCTGTGGCCTTTCTGAGAGCCTGGGGCCATGTTTATGGCCTTTTGTTGATGGTGGGCCTTGCATGAGGGTATTCTCACACACCTTTAGCCTTAGGCAGCCTGATAATTCCCAGGTGATGCTGGAAAATAAAAGTAATGAATCTAACCTGCTTGATTCTCAAAAACACACCCTACCACAGGTTGAATAGACCTTATCTGAAATTCTTAGGACCAGAAATGTTTTATATTTTTGAAACATTTACATAGGTATTACCAGCTGAACATCTCTAATGCCCCTGATGTCCTGGAACTCACTTTGTAGACCAGGCTGACCTTGAACTCACAGAGATCCACCTGCCTTTGCCTGGGATCAAAGGCGTGAGCCACCACGCCTGGCCCAAACATATTTCTAAAAATTTTATGGGCTGGAGAGATAGCCTAGCAGTTAAGAGCGCCGACTGCTCTTGCAGGGGACCTGGGTTCGATCCCCAGCACCCACATGGCGGCTGAGGGCCTTCTGTAACTCCAATTCCAGGAGAACTCTAGTTCCAGGGGAATCCGACACCTTCTTCTGACCTCCGAGGCATTGCATGACACTGGTGCACAAACCTACATGCAGACAGTACGTTCATACACATAGAAATTAAATAATTTTTTAAAAACATAATTTATCTTTATGTGTTAAGAGTGTTTTGCCTGCACATATGTAAATGTACCACTTCGGGACCAGCTGCAGGACAGGATTATAGCCTTACCTTTGCCCCCACACTGAGCCCCTTTCCTCCAGCAAACAGCCTTTCCTTGTTCCCCAGGGACAGTCATCGCAGTCCTGGGTCTGTCGTCACATGTGTCCCAGGCTTCTCATGCTCAAGCTCAGCTTTGTCCCTGTTGCCCATCTCTGCCTGGGACCATGGAAGGAGAGGGGTTTTCCCTGTGTCGCATGGCCCTCTCCGCTATGGCCTCAAATGCTGTATTCACTTCTGTCCCGCGTGTGTTGAGACCTTATGAAGACTGTTTTGTCCTGGGAGTTGCTGGGAGTGCTGTCTGTGGACACTGCCTTTGCTGTCGTAAGAACACAAAGAACCTTCAGAGGGGGCTCGGCCTGAGAGAATTTGGCTTTTTCGAGTCACTGGGGAGAACTTTGTAAGAGCAGCGCTCCCAGGATTGCCCCGGTCAGAAGCTGTGACACATGCCGATAATGGGAAAGGGGGAAGGTGAGGTGTCCTGCCCCTCCCAGAGGACTGATCACGGCACCCCAGTCCTCCTGGTGTCATCACTTAAGTCCCTGTTGCTGCTGCTGGCCTGCCCCCCCCACCAGCAGCCTGGGGAAGGTCCCCAGAGGGAGGGCAGGTGGGCCACCTGAGGCAGAGCCACTGCTGTTCTTCTTCTGCTCCTTGTCTTTCCTTCTCGTGGGAGGCCACCTCTTGGTGTGTGAGCTGCAAAGCTTAACTTCAAGTCAGTATTATAAGAGCCAGTCATATAACCGCAGAGGTAGGGAGGCCAGTCACCTCCAGCCCTGGAAGTGGAGATGGTCCTAGATGATAGGGGCTTCGGAATCCAGGTCTGTCCCCTCAGTGCACATGACTTCATACAGAAAGGCTGTGCATGGGCTTCTCATAATCCAGTCTTTGTTTTTTGTGAAGACATTTAAGAGATAAGAGGACAGTGTTTGAGCCAGGTGTGGTGGCTCAAACGCCTTTAATCCTAGCACTCGGGAGGCAGAGGCAGGCGGATCTTTGTGAGTTCAAGGCCAGCCTGGTCTACAGAGTGAGTTCCAGGCCAGCTGGGGCTACAGGGAGACCCTGTCTTGAAAAGACCAAAAAAATAAATAAATAAATAAATAAATAAATAAATAAATAAATAAATAAATAAAGGACAGTGTTTGAAGCCTAGGTTTGTGTGTGCTATGGAGTCTCCAAGATCTGTTTCTAATTCAAAGCACGAGCAGCCCTGGGTCTTTAAGCCAAAGCTTGTAAGGCTGGAACTCTGACCTTACTTCGGTTTTGCCATTAACGTGCTCTTCCCACAGTTTCTCATCGCCCCAATCTTACATGTGTCATCTTACCTCATCTGTATTAAAAGAAAAAGGTGAGGAATAAGTCTCTGACTGTGAGCATGCTCCCAGACTGTTGGGCTCTTTCTGGAAAGGCCTTCTTCAGTGGTGGATGCTTGCTGTTTCCCTTGAAGAGTCACCAGAGGGCTGGAAATGTAGCTCCGGAATAGAGCACATGCCTAGCTCGTGTGAGGCCCTGGGTTTCACTTCCAGAAGTGGGACTGTAAAAGCACTGGGACCTGTTGGTCACTGCCCTGGAAACACATACACACACACACACACACACACACACACACACACAACACACACACACACACTTTCCCAGTTGCTGGTGCCAATTGGGAAATTTTAGAAAATTTATAATGGTTATGTAAGATGAAATTTAGTTAACCACCAAAGAAACCTCCTAAATGAGGCAGATAGAAAGTAGTATTTTCCTTATTCTGAGGTCAGCTGAGTGGGGGCTGGATAGACCTCCAGCAGTGCCCGCCAGGGGTTTTTTTTGTTTTTGTTTTTTTCTTTTTTTAATTTAGGAAAAGCAGACTGGTTTTACTGGTCCAGCAGTGCTTAGAGGGGAAGAGGTCCCAGCTGGCTCTGAGGCCAAGTGCCAGGGACGCCCATGACCAGCACAGCCCTGCTGAGGAGCAGTGGGGGCACAGGTCCCAAAGCGCCAACCATTGGCCCTCTTATCCTCCCATGCCTTCCTGTGACAGCCTTGGGCCTAGAACTCCTAGAAGGTAGGGCATCTCCCAGAAGAGCGGAAAGAGGTGAGGAGCCCTCTGGGTAAATGTGCCCTGCCTTTGCACCTCTGTCTTCCTCTTCCCAGAAGCTCGGCCCGTCAAATTGTTCAGCTAGCAGGGTACAGAACAGGCCCCTGAAATGGAGGTAGGATTTCTGCACTAGCAGAGAGAATGGTGATACCGTGGGGCTGACCGAAAGCTCAAGATTGCTATTTCAAGACCTGCCAGGATTCCTTAGTGCTGGAAGATTCTGGAGGGGCAGGTAGTTTGCTGCAGCATCAAAGAACATGGTGGCCAGGACAGTGCCGCAGTGGACTCTCCCCCAGCCCTGTTCTGGGTGCAGGCCCAGGCCTTTTTGGTTTATGATGCCCTAATGCCAAGAGCCACCACCATATCTTCAGGGCTCTGAAAGTACTAAATGTTAGCACTAAATGCTAAATCTATCTTCCTTCCTTCCTTCCTTCCTTCCTTCCTTCCTTCCTTCCTTCCTTCCTCCCTCCCTCCCTCCCTCCCTCCCTCCCTCCCTTCCTCCCTTCCTCCTTCCCTCCCTCCTTCCCTCCCTCCCTTCCCTCCTTCCCTCCCTCCTTCCCTCCTCCCCTCCTCCCCTCCTCCCCTCCTTCCCTCCTCCCCTCCTCCCTCCCTCCCTCTCTCCCTCCCTCCCTCAGAGGACCACTTGCAGGAGTCACTTCTCTCCTTCCTCCATGTGGATTCCAGGGATCGCACTCAAGTCAGGCTTGGCAGCAAGTGCATTTACCCTCCTAGCAGTCTCACTAGCCAACTTCCTCTTTAGATAATTTTTGGGGGGTGTTGTGTATGTAGAGTGTGTGGAGGCCAGAGGTCAGCCTTGGATGTCTTCCTTGACCACCCTCACTCTTTGAAATAAGGTCTCGGTGAACCTGGAGACTGACGTGGCTAGGCCAGCGGGCTGGTTAGCTCCAGGGATCCACCTGTCCTGCCTCTGCAGTTCAGGATTGTAGACATGTGGTCGTATGCCAGTTTTTCACATGGGTGCTGGAGATCCCAACGGGTCCTCATGCTTTCGTGGCAGGCACTTTACCAACTGAGTCATCACCCTAGGCCACCTAAACTTTCTTTTAAGGAGTGGGGTCCTGGATCCCCTGATAGCAGAAAGTTGCCTGCCACAGCCAGGCTGCTTTGACCAGTGTCCTAGGCATCCTCTAGGACTTCGTGCTCTGCCCTTCTCAGGCTAGGGAAGCCAGATCCTGGCTAGTGAGTTGGCCCAGCCCTGAGCTGGGCTCTGCCAGAGCTGTTGTTGGATGCCGGAGCAGTGGCTGGAGTCCGGTAGCTGCGGAGGTGTCTGTCCTAGTGCTCCTTCTACTAGAGAAGGTCAGGAAGGAGGGGCCACTCACTCAGCTGCTGTTACCCAGCCTGACCAGATTAGCCCCTCTATGTACACAGGAGTGGGAGGGAGCCCCAGGGACGCCCTGCTGTGGGGAAACAGACCCAGAGGCTACAGGAGAGGGGACCGTGTGGAGGAATCTGAGGAGAGCCTCTGCAGATATGAAGCATTCCAGGCCTGTGTTCTGTTTAATTGGCTTACCCCTCTGGGTGTCCTAATTGCAGCCCAACCTGCCAAAACATTGGACCTCACAGACCAGGGGCACTGGGACAGGGTGCTGCTCATTGAAAACACTTTCTGTTTAAGATCTCCTCTCTGTCTGAAGACTAGGGCACCCCAGTTTTCCCAAGAATGGAACCAGCAGAAACCTGACAGTGGTGTTCTTGCCCCCCCCCCCCAGCACACTTGGCCGGCAGCTCTGCACTTGCCAAGGATGGTATGAGACCTTCATCTGTACCTAATTCAGCAATGAGGCCAGGGGCCTCGGGATCCCACCTTCCTTCCCCCTGACACGAGCCTCAGGGGGATGTAAATACATGTTCCAACTCTTAGCTATTGACTCAGATGCCCAGCAGCCTTCCCTCCCAGCCGGTCATTAGAAATGGGTCTTTGGGGGCCGGAGAGATGGCTTAGCGGTTAAGAGCGCCGACCGCTCTTACAGAGGACCCGGGTTCGATCCCCAGCACCCACATGGCAGCCGAGAACCATCTGAAACTCCAATTCCAGGAGAACTCCAGTTCCAGGGGAATCCGAGACCCTCTTCTGACCTCCGCGGCATTGCACGACACAGGTGCACAGACTTGCATGCAGACAGTACATTCATACACATACAGAAATAAATAAAATTAATGATAAAAAAAATTTTTTTTAAAAAGAAATGGGTCTTTGGTTGTTGCCTTCCAATCCCCATGCCACCAAGAGTTCCAAGGTCCCTTGGTGAGTATATTACTAGAGCACAGCACAGTGGAGCCAACCCTGCCATTGAAGTACTACCCCTGTCTGGCCTGTCCACTTTAAACACCTGGGGACCTGTCACACTTAATGAAAATGGAAATTTTAAGCTTTCTGTGAGATGCATAGTATTTTCTTTTTTTGGGGGGGGGGGTCTTTTCAAGACAGGGTGTCCCTGTAGCCCCAGCTGACCTGGAACTCACTCTGTAGACCAGGCTGGCCTTGAACTCACAAAGATCCGCTTGCCTCTGCCTCCCAAGTGCTAGGACTAAAGGCGTGCGCCACCACGCCCAGCGAGATGCATAGTATTTTCAAGATGCCCACATGACCTGGTCCTTTAAAGGAAGCAGGCAGGGTCCACGGCTAAGGGACTTTGGCTTGACAGTCCAGACCACTTAACAGCTGCATAGATATCCCCTTCCCTGATCTGTAGGATTCTCTGAGATTTCTATGATGCTCCTGGCCCATAGCTGGCCCAGAACAGCAAAGGCCTGTTTCCTCATTGTCCTCCTTGACTTCTTTGACAAATGGCAGCTGTCAGAGTGCTGTCCCTCATCTCAGAGAACAGAGAGGGCCATCTCCTCCATCTCCTCCATCACACCTGTTTGGGCATTCTGGGTTGGTTCCCTTTGTCTGGTTGGAGGCACTGGTACCATCCAGCACTAGCCCCAGCCAGGCCCACTCCCTCATAGGCAGTGACTTGGGTTGGCTTTGCCCATGGCGTTGGGAAGGTTGGGAGCAGCTCGAAAGGGAAGAACCCAGAAGCAAAGGTGCTTTGTTTTTGTCTTCGCTTCATCCGGCTCTTGTCGAGTCTCTCCTTCATGGTCCTAGGCACATCAAGGGCACCTGAGTCTGTCTGCAATGTGTGCTGGGCCCAGGGTCCTTGGCTTTATGCTACAGAGTCTTTGTCTTGACTTCCCTCTCATCCTGTCAGATGAGCATGGAAGTCTTACAGGGACCAGTTCATAGCCAAGCTTCTGCTTCAACCATTTCTTTTTTTTTTTTTTTTAGTCTTTTTTGAGACAGGTCTCCAATCCCAGGGACAGGTGGGAGCTGCTCATTCTCAGAGTCCTGGTGATTGAGACAGGACATTCTAAATGGACCTCTGTGGATTGGTGTTCCCCCAGTTCTTTGCTTTCTGGCCTAAATGTAGATTCCCCATGTGGTCAGATTCCAGGCTTCTTTGTTTTATTACATTTATTTGGGGGGGGTGTCAAAGGACAACTTGTGGGCGTTGGTTCTCTCCTTACACTGTATGGATCCTGGGGATCAAATTCAGGTCAAGTCTGGGTCTGTCAACCTTTAACAAGTGTGCATGGGCAGGAGCCTTGTACCCAGGATATAGAATGCTTCACCCTCGTTCTGCCTGCCCTTCCCCGTTCCCCCAGCGCTATGCATTGTGAAGAGAGGAGAATCGGGTCAGTCCTCTTGAAAAGAAAGCCCCTAAGCCACATCTTCATGTCTGCCTCCCTGCCCTCATGTTGACCACCACGGGGGCCACATGGACTCTCCTGGAGCAGCTGTAGATAGAAAAATGAGCAGTCTATGGGGGAATTGTTTGCAGAGGAACTTGACTCGCCCCTTGGGTTCACTGTGGGGGAAATCTGAAGGGAAGCTGCTTTGGAATCCAGAGGGAAACACAAAGGATGTGAAGGACTGTAGCCGCCCAGCCCATGTCAGAAGTGGGATGCCCTGGAGATGGAGAAGAAATGACCAAGGATGTCTATAGGACGCCTCCTCCCTCTCTTGAACTAAGCTAGTTTTATTCCCATCTGTACTAAGTCCTGTCCTCCAATGTTCCATGGAAAGTATTTAATAGATAGCAGAGTTGAAAGAGCACTGCGGTTTGGAGTGCAAGGCTGACGGTCCGGAGGCAGACTGCTTCTCATCTCCTTTCCAGGTTCACATTGCTCTTTCCATTGGACCTTTGAGTTGGCTAAAATATTAACAAAGAAAAATGGTCGCCAGAAAATTGTCCCGGTAGCCAGGAAGACAGGTGACTTCTCTCAGATAATGAGATTACATTATCATATTTGATCTGTTTTATTCCTTTTCCTTAGTATTCCTGATAAGAGGATCACCAGACCCTTCTGGCCCAGGAATAATCTAGATTTCATGGGCCTTTGATATTTATCTTTCCACCAAAATAACTGAGACATAACAGCAATGGGCGAGGTCACCTGAGGAGAGGCTTCTAATTCTGGTACCACCGTCCCAAGCCCCTGCCAAGGGCAAGACATGTGACTTCTAGGCTTCAGTACGCCCATTCACAAAGCGGGCCTTGCGTTGCTTGGAAGATCGTGTGGCTCAGGAGAAAATGTACACACAGAATCTCAATGTGCATCATTGGCTAGGTTCATAAATGATAGTCTTTAGGAAATGGTCAAGCTCAGGGACTGGAGAGATGGCCTAGCAGTTAAGAGCACCGACTGCTCTTGCAGAAGACCTGGGTTCAATCCCCAGCACCCACATGGTGGCTAAGAACCATCTTTAACTCCAGTTCCAGGGGAATCCGACACCCTCTTCTGACCTCCGCGGCATTGCACGACACAGATGCACAAACCTACATGCAGTCAGTACATTCATACACATAATAAATAAATAAAATTTTGAAAAAAAAAAAAAAGGAAATGATCAAGCTCTCCTTTCCTAATAGCTGATCACTTGAGGTTCCACTGTGGTTTGGGGAACTTCCATGTAATCTCATGTCTCCTCTGCATTACCAGGGTCTGTCTCCTTCGCTACTAGACTTTAGTGTACACTTCCTCCCTGGACAGTCTATCCACTGTCTTCGCCTGTTATCCATGTTTCATTTGAACCCCACATTGAGACTAAAGCAGACTTCTAGAGTTCTCCACTGGTGTGCCCTGGTGAAAATAAACCTAGTCGACACCTGAACTCATCACTGTACCCTTGAACATTCTTATTAACACATGGTGGCATTACCCAGCCCTTGATAACATGTGCACTACTGCTACATACTCAGTATTTACATGCAGAGTGGGGTCCTCATCTTTACCAACTCCACCTCTAGTGCCTCTTGACTAAGAGTGGAGGCTGAGGTTCTGCAGCATGGAGCAGATCTGTCCTTGACAGATCTCACCTCTGTGATATCATAAGTCTTTTTGCACTTGTCTTGGCAGACTTCCTGCTGTTCCCAGGTGTGTGACCCTGTTACCTCTGCCTCGAATCTCCCCTCCCACCCCATCCTCTGCCTTTGGGCTCATCCCAAAGCCTCCCTTTAGTAGTGCCTACCTTGAGGAAGCACCTTTTTCCCATCCCCTCCATACCTGGGCCCCTGCATCCAAAGGCTGCCTCACAATTGAGACTGGTTTTGTTTTATTTGCATAGCTCTCTGGTTGCTGTGTCCCTCCACCCCCACAAAACATGGTGGTTTAGGTCATACAAGTAGTTCCTAGTCCTGCTTGCTGTGTGCCACCCACCTGCTGGTGACTAACGGTCTTGTTCTCCCCATCTCTTCTTGCAGATGATGTGTTGACTAAAGATGCGGGTGAGTGTGTGATCTGCCTGGAGGAGCTGCTTCAGGGAGACACGATAGCTAGGCTGCCCTGCCTGTGCATCTACCACAAAAGGTATGTGGGCCTGGCAGGAACAACTCGGGCACATCCCACACCCCAAGGGATAGAGCCCGTTTATCAGTAACTAAGTCCTCTTCCGACATGGGATGGCCTGTATTCCCTGTGTGCTGTGAAGGAAGCCAGCTAGCCATTGTGCTGACCAGAAGGCTTAAGCATCCCAAGGGCAGAGCAGAGGTGAACTGCTCAAGGTTCTAGGTGAACCTAGCTTTGATAATCCAGATGAGCTAGTGTGCGGACCAGAAAGCATGACAGGTTAGATATGTGTAGGTCCACCTGGAGCTTGACTCCCCTTCTTCCTGAACCCTGTTTGAGTTTTCAATTAGCAATAATTGCACCTCGGATAAACCTCATTGGCCACGATACTGCCACCATGCAAAGCTTTTACTCAGTGAAAGCAGTATCCTGGGTAGAGGGTGTCCTTGCTGCCCTGTGTATTGCCCTCCTCCCTTGGGGGCCAGGAGGTAGGAAAAGTACTACCTGTAGGTTCTGAGAGCTGCTATAATTAGTCAAGGCCAAGATTTGTCCTCTGCCTCCAGCAGGATCCTTGGTCTTATTTCTAGCTGGAAAGAAGACACCACCTTGCCCAGGACGGGAGTACACCCTGTGCTCCTGCGGCCGCCGCTTGCTCTCTCTTCCTCCATACCAGGACTGTTTCCTGGCACAGGGGCTTTTCCAAGCCCAACCCAGTGTCTCTGGTTTTCAGGGTGATAGATAGCTATGCCTAGAACGGTGATTACTAGTCTGGGTTCCAGCACAGATCCCTGCGGCATTCCAGGGCACCAACCAGAATCAGGAAAGGAAACCTCTGACATTGGGGGAGAGCTAAACAAATTATGTTTGGTTCCTGTCTTCCAATGCCCAGGTACAGATGTATAATAGTGTCTTGGGGCAATCAGTCATTCCTTCTTTGGTGCTGACAGTCCTCCCCAAACATTGGAGACCAGGACTTTATTGACACCCCCTCCCAGGCACACTTACTTAGCAGAGTTCCCAAGGATCCAGCCCCCCCTCCCCCAGCTTTGCTGCCAAGCCAGGTAGACTTGGGGCTCCTGTGAGGGTACTGTCCCCTCTCGGGATTTCTAGGAATGCTGGCCAGCCTCTTGTGTGTGGTCCCACTCCCTGCCCTTCGGGCTGTGGCCCAGCTGCCCAGCATGGCCCGCCCGCTCTCACCTTCTAGCTGTTGCCGTCCTGGGCTCCTACACTTGGGCTTGGGGCTTCTCAAGGCCAGTCCTGCCCTTCCTGCAGGGCTGGATCCACCCAGGGCTAGACCTACTGCTCCTGCCAAGCCAGGATCATTCTTAATATCCTACATCTTCCTGCTTCAAAAAAAGGGGGCATGATTATTTTTCCTTTGGGTCTTTTCAGGGGAGATTTAGAAAGTCCTTCCCTGGAGTCTGACCCCTAAAAGACCCCCTTGGCAAGAGCAGTGTGGTCAGCAGCTGACATATTTCCTCTTGCTGCCCTACTCCAGCTGCATAGACTCGTGGTTTGAAGTGAACAGATCTTGTCCAGAGCACCCTGCTGACTGACCCTGCTGGGCTTGCTTGCCAACTCCTCTCAAAGGTGAGTCTGTGCTTTGGGGGGGCTCTGGGCTCTAGGCTGAGGGTCAAGTTGCTGGGGGCTGGGGGAGAGGAGCTGGGTTGCCCAGTACATCCCTCCAAGGAAAAGGTAGGAGCAGAGGGAACAACAGGAGCGTCTCGTCAGTGAGCACGTACTCAGAGTGGGAGGGATTCTCCTGGGGAAGTGTAGGAGAGGCACAGTGACATGCTCCTGGTCACAGAGAACACACTCTGAAGGGTGGAATTAGCTGCAGGAAGATGGCACATTCCAGATGTCCTTTTCCTGAAGAAAGTCTGGAAACATCTCAGAGTTCATGGGTGGAAACAGACGAGGCCCCAGCCAGGTGCTGGGTTGCAGGAGCCGCCACATCTACACTCACCTCCCAGACGCTCCGCTTCTCTGGAGCCGGGAGAACCACTCACTAAATAGATAGTCCGTGGGACTGTTCACTGTCCACTCACTAAATAGATAGTCCGTGGGACTGTTCACTGTCCACTCACTAAATAGATAGCTCGTGGGACTGTCCACTGTCCACTCACTAAATAGAAAGCCCGTGGGACTGTCCAGTGCAAAGTGCTTGTGTGTGATCTTTTCACGGCTAGCTCTTCACCTACAAACCGCCTCAGCCTACTGCAGGTGAATCTGAGGCTTCTAGGCCACACTCAGCCCCTCCATCCCATAGCACAGGGTCATAGTAACAGCAGGCCAGCACTGTAACTCCCTCCTGCACGTGTCCCTGGGTGTGTAGACATCAGGTCTGGCCTCCTTGTCTTCCCATGATCCCTTGCTATACTGCTGACCACCCTCTTCTGCCCCTGCCCCTGCCTGTGCCTTTTGAGGTCTGGATTGGTGTCCTCCCCACCTTTTTTTTTTAATTCAAACAAACAGAACACAAGTCCTAGAAAAACCAGCCACCCGTGTCTACTCCATCTCACATCCAAAGGTTTGCGGGCCTCTTCTCTTCTGTCTCCTTTGTTTCATTTTCTTTTGTTAGGTTTATTTTATTTATTCCAAGTAAATGCCCAGAACAGCTGACGATGTCAGGCAAATCAGGGACATTTGCTCTTTTTACCTTCACCTCAAAATCTGATGACAAGGGGAGAAGAAAAGCCAGGGTGAGGATGAGGCAGAGGGCTTGGATCCTGGCCCCGGAACGCAGGTCCAAATTGCCGGCATGATGTTTGGCTTCTGGGGGGCCTGCCTGGACTGAACCAGACGCCCCAGCTGGCCCGCCTGCCCTCAGCAGGAAACACGCTGCTGCCACCGAGAGATGCAGCAGTAGCCCTCAGCCAGATGGAGCACGACTGACTTCTTCCGACCCACACAGGGACAGACAGCCCCTGTTCTTGGAAGGAGGCTCCTCGGACATTGGACAGAGCTGAGCTTGGGACACCAGAGGGAACAGGGCACCCCTTCTGCACTGACTTCTAGAAAACAGTTCTCCCTCCTCCCTGAGGACACCCAGCTGGATGAGAGCGAGTCTGAGAGCAGAGTGAACTGACCGCCATCCTTCCCCTCACCCTCAACCCAGGAGGGAAAGGGCATTTTCTTTTTCACCTTTGAAAGGCATTGTGGGTCTGTCTTTAAAGTGTTTACAACAACAACAAAAAAATTATATAAAAAAAGTCTAGTGTCGACTGGTGTTTTCCCTTGTGATGTTTACAGATTGCTGTTCGCTGCCCAGCTATAACCACTCAGTGACAGAACCAAGCATAGCCATGCCCCACCGCTAGCGCTCTGCCGGCCAGCGGGCACAAGGTCCCATCCTTTGCCCGGTGCCCCAGTTGGCTCTGTGTCACCATCTCTCTATCTTGGGAGTTTGTTTTTGGTTTTCTTGTTTTTTTGTTGTTTGTTTTTCCTCCCATTTTTCTGGCTTGGTTTTGCACTTTTTTCCCCAGAGAACCCTGATATCTTGATTTCGTTGCCAAAAAAAGAAGAGCCCACGGTGGCCTCTTCCACACCCATTCTCGTGCCCCCCCACCCCCCCTCCTGGTTCTGGTCAGTGCAGAGGATTTAACGATCACAAGTGCACTGCACAAATGCCTGAACGTTTTTTCTTAAGCCCTTGTGTTCTTTTGTTTTTGTTTTTCCTGAGAAAACTTAAATAGATTTACTAAAGGAGCCTGTACTGCCACCCCTGCTTTCGGGTGCACTGAGAACGTTTTGGCCGTTGATGTTCACGTGACATCGGCCCATGCAAGATAGGTTTCTGTATTTATATATTAAAATGCAAGAAAAAAAAATCCCCTTACAAAGTATTTTAAAAAAAATGTTCAAAGCTTGGGAGAAAAGCTTTCTTCATGGGTCAAGGTGTTTTGATATGGTATTAAAATAATGTCTAATAAAAGATGCACTGTGTGGCTTTATTTTGATGAAGTACTACTACATGATCAAGAAAAGGGGGCAAAAGCCCACATCCCTCTGCACCCCTCCAGCCCCCCAGCACTCCCTTAGCACCTGCACAGTAGCTGCACCTGCGTGGAGGCTGGAGGTGTTGATTCAGGTGTGTCCTGCATCCTGGAGTGATTGTCACTCTACCATCTGTGCTTGTGACGGAACTTTTCTGGAAAGGTCTTCATAGGCAAAAGTTTGCAGCTGTCAGAGGCTGCAAGGATGTGGGCAACTCCAGGTGCCAGCCGAACCCCTCCCTCACACCCGTGTTCTCCATCCTGCGTTCTGCTTGCCTGTTGCCCGTCCACAGCTCAGTGCTGACTCATGGGCATGCTTTGCTGAGGCCCAGAAAGAGGCCCTGGTTTGGGGCTGAGCCAGCTCACAGTCCTTGAACCAGAACGAGCCACTCAGCCTCACAAAAGTTGGCAAATTGCAGGCTGGGCAGGACCTCATCGCAGGGGGCAGTAGTGCGTGCCCACCCTGTCTCCCAGCCTTAGGCTCCAGCAGCTGCATTCCAGAGCCTTTTGCAGATCAGCCAAGGAAGTCTCTGAAGGGAGACGGCTACACATCTCTGCCCTGATCTTTTGTAGGCTTGCCCCTTGTACTGTTGCCTGAGAGCCTGATCCCTCCAGACCCTCGTCTGGACTGTGCTGCCTTCAGGGCCTTCCCTCGGATGCTTCTTGAAGCATCTTTGTGTTAAGGACATTTGTTGGAAGCCAGTGGACATATGTGAACCAAGGCAGACAGGCAGGCTCAGAGAACTGTTTTTGAGTCAGACCTCAGGACCTACGGTGAGCACTGTCGTAGATCAGTGACTAGAACCTGGGCTTTGCATTTGCACACTGCACTTCTTGGCAGGATGATGTTGAAGTGATTCATTCTTCTGAATTCCAGATTCATTGCATGTGAAGTGGGGGCACAGTCATGTAGCTCAGAGTTTACTGTGAGGGTCAAAGGATCTGCCTTGCAGGCCTGGCACATGCGCAGCAGGCTTCCCTTGTAGCTTTGCTACTGCAAAGGGCACTGTTCTATTCCCAGCACCTCCAGCTTCTGCCTGGCAACTGTGTCTCCCTGTTCTATATTTAATCCTACCAGCAGAGCTGGCAGGGCAGGGCCAGGCCAGGCCCAGCCCTGAAGGAGGTCTCCTTGCCTGACCTCTGGGCCTGGAGATGAAGGTTGTGTGCCCACCTTGGCAGCGTGAGCCCCACTGTTTCGGCTGTGCCGTGGCTGAGCCCGGTGGTTGTGTTGGGTGGGGCAGGACTAGGCCCCACGCCTGGTGCTATTCCAGGCTCTCTAGGCTGGTGCTCATCTCTACCCCCAGTGCCCCCACCTGGCACACTGAAGCCCTTTGCTGGCTGTCACATCCTCTGAATTCGGACTCAGATTGCCAGCAGCTGGTGTGAGGGTGGGATTGGGCTTGTCTGGGCTTCCTAGGTGGCACTGTTGTTTGTCACTTCCATCCAGACAGCTCTCCAGAATCTTGTTTCTGCTCTGCCTTTCTGGGAGGGGAAAGAATATGGAGGAGCCAAGAGATGGGTTCTTCCTTCTCTCCTGGAAGCCCCTTTGTGAAAAACCACCCATCTAATAGCCATTTAATTAGTATAGGAAAATGTTCTTAGGAGATAGATGCTGGATTTATATAGGCAAATGATTTCAAGAATTGTATAATTCCAAATGGTCTCCCCCCAAAAAAACAACACTCAGCAAATAAGGCAAAACGTGCATTGTTGACTCTTCAGTGACTGATATTTCAATGAAATGGTGTTACTTGTTCTTTCAACTTTTCTGTATGTTTGAATTGAATTTTTCTTTAATAAAAGAAATTGTGGGGAGATGGCTGTCTGCTGTGTGCCTGCTAGTTGTGGGTCAGCGGAAGGCTTATCTGAGACCCTGCTTGCCCAGCACAACTCCACCTTGGGCTTAAGGGAGGGGCCTGTAGTCTACCTGGAAGGGGCGGGGTAGGGATTTCTGCATCTTGAAGTGGTTTGGAAGCAGGCTTGATAGACCTGCCGCCTAAACCTGTAGCCCCTGGTGAAGCCTCCACTCCCAGTCAGGGAACTCTGAGGCAGAAACTTCACAGAGAACTGAGCTGGACTGAGAAAGTGGCTTCCTTTGTCCAGAGCCTGGTGGGAAGGGTCCTTAGGAGAGTAAGGAGGCTGGTGCTACCCCCTCCTACCCTGGCTCCACCTAGGAGTAAGGAGAGACTGGCCATCTAGCCCTGGAAGGTAGGTGGCCCACAGCTGAGAAAGAAACACAGACCAGAGTCTGGCCTAAACTGGTACTGTAATTTAATATTTATGGTGTCAGGCGCCCTCTTGTGGACTTCTGGGGAACAACTGCCAAGTGTTTCCAGACAGAAGTTCTGGCCAGGAATCTCAAGACTGGCAGGCCCCAGCTTGGCAAGTCTTTGACTTTAAGGGCAAAGGCTGGTGGTTATGTCACACCACAGGTAGGTGTGTTACTTGAAGATTATCTCACCCAGGTTTCTGATGGCCAGTAGCAGCGGCTTAAAGGGGGTGTACACAGTGTTCCCAAGGCCTAGTCCAGGCCTGGTGGGAAGGCTATCATAAGTGCCCTTCGCCACAGGCTGGTCAGCTGCCTCAGGTTCGCATACAGGTTTTCATCCAAAGCCTGAGCATCACCTCCCTTCGTGGGCTGCCATTAGTCTCAGAAGACAGGCCCCAAACAACGTACTGGCCAAGGGTCAGAGACCCAGAGGTGAGGAGAAAATGGAAATGCTGTCTCCACACTGCTGCAAATGGGGTTCACATTCATTTAGGGGATGAGCCCTAACAACGTGGAGTGGATAGCTCCATCCCATTTCAGGAGACAATGTTCCTGTCACAGGTTTAGCATGAAGGTGCTGGGCCTCAGCAGAGGGATCTGATCTCAGTCTTAGAATAGATTCATACGAGCTCTGCCAGCCAAGACAAGATGAGGAAAAGGCTTCACTGGGAAACACCTTAGGTTTTCTAGTAGACTAAAGGCTTGTAAGAACAGCAAAGGGGGTGTATGAGGTCAGCTGTTTCACCTTGAACCCCAGCTACTGAGGGATAGCTGGCAGGCAGATCATCAGCCATTCTGACCTTTGCAAAGTCAGGGGCATGAAGGAAACTTCCAGAAGAGGGGCTCTGCATTCTGGGGATTGTAAAGTGTAAGCACTTCAAGTCCATCACAGCACTTTGCCTGGGTTCATGAGGCCTCGGGGATCCAGGGTGACTTTGAGCTGCCGCATAGTCTCTACGCCCACAGTGCCCACTTCCTCTTGCAGCAGCTGCCGCTTGCCCAGGCCGATGCCATGTTCCCCGGTACATGTCCCGTGGAGTGCCAGTGCACGTCTAGGAAGCATTAGAGGGAGTCCTCAGCAGCCTCTTCTCCATCCCCTCCACCCTCGTCCAACCCCTACCACCTCCCTGGCTCAGCACCTACCTGCCCAGGTTTTCTGCAAAGACTTTGACCTTCTTCTGCTCTTCAACATCATCTGGATTGACCAGCAAGATGCAGTGAAAGTTGCCGTCACCGACATGCCCAACAATGGCTCCTGGGGGCCCAGAGGAGAGAGCAGTCACCTCTAACCTCCCTGCCCCTTGGCCCAGGCATTAGTCATGCCCACTGCCTTCCCGCCCTTTCCCAACAGTGAGTAACTCAAACAACCTGTGAGCTTCGAGGCCTTAAGCTCCTCCTTGGTGTCTACCAGGATCTCCGGCAACTGTGAGATTGGCACACACACATCCGTGGAATAGGCCTGAGTCGGAAGGCAAGCTGGTGAGGTTCGCCCCGTCACCCGCTGCCTACCTGAAGCTAAGCAATCACTGTGACTCAGGGTAACCAGTTCCAGGTCTTGACTTCATGAAGGAAACACTTGCCCTTCTCCAGCTGACTGGCCTTAGTATGTTCATTGAATCTCAAACCTGGACCATACGCAGGTTCCTGGCACCCCACACTCCTGAGCTGCTTGCACGAGCTGCCCAGACCCTCAGCCCTTTCTTCTGGGTTGGGCTACCTCCTCTATTTCTTCTTCTGGAGGTCTTTGCCTCTCTGAATACAACTCCTGTGGGCTCAACCCTGTGCCTGGGGCTGACTTGCGGGAAACACTAGGTTTCTGGCTAATGATGCCATTCTCTCTATAGACAGCGTAACTGATGGCATGAAGTCCTTGCCCCTGGTCTTCATGCTCACTCAGTGAAGTAATAGGTTAGGGAAAGGGTTTATGGGCCGAGCCCCAGATCCTACCTCTGCCCGAGCCCCAGCTCACCTTACTTCCTGGAGACAAGGCCAAGACAGCATACCAAGCATTGTGTCTCGCTGCCCAAAGCTGACTGCGCTTCTCAGGCTCCTTGGCCCAGGAGAAGTGAGAACCTCCGTTATCTTGAGTAATTGCCTCTGTAGTGAAGGAGAAGGGCTGACCCTTAGCACTGCGGTGGAACAGCCCAGGCCGCACCACCCCACCCTCCCCAGCACACCTGTCCGCTGCAGCTGTTCTGCAAGTGCCTGCTGGGAGCCATGGAACTCCAGGAAAAGTGTAGGTGCCACTGGACAGTTCAGCTTGCTGTGCCTGTTGCAGGCATCCATCATAACATCATCCAGGAACTCTGGATCAGGGAGAGGCCTGACCATGTGAGGCTTGGCCTTCCAAAGGAAAGGCCCCTGAGGAGCCTGCCCCAACTGCCCCAGGCCTTGGCTCACCAATGCGGGCCACAGGTACTGCAGCCTGGAGAATCTGAACAGTGCTGTCTACAGCAGCCTGGACACTGGGGAAAGCACAGGTGGCAGCCAGTGTGGCCTCAGGTGCAGGGTGCAGGCGCAGGGTAGCAGATGTAATGATGCCCAGAGTCCCCTCAGAGCCTACAAAAAGTCCTGTGAGGTTGTAGCCAGCTGCACTCTTCCTGGGCACAGAGAGACATACATAAGATAGGTAAGGTCCCAGGCCATGATCAGTGATTTCTGTCCAGCAGTCTGAAGCTGGAAGCCAGGCCTGGGCTGGCTGCCTACAGCCCCAGTTCCCATCAGTGTTTGTGGCTTCACAACCCAGATAGACCTTGCACAGGGAGGGCTCCCCCAGACCCTTCTGTCACCCACCCATACAGGAGGCCCTGGTCCAAGGAAGGACAGGCAGTGCTCACCTGTAATGGCGGCCCCGGCCTGCCGTGTGAAGCAGCCTCCCATCAGCCAGCACCACCTCCAGGTTGATCACATTATCCCGCATTGTTCCATAGCGCACAGCATTGGTACCTGAGGCCCCAGTGGCTGCCATGCCACACAGCGAGGCATCTGCGCCTGGGTCTGAAGTGAAAAGGGCTGGAGAGGGCAACAGGGGAGGCCCTTTCCCCTGGAGAGGCCCTTTCCCCTCTAGTGAGGGGAGATGGGCTCTTCTGTTGCCCCTAAAGCAGCCTACCACTGTCCACAAGCCCCAAAAAGTAGTCCCAGGCTTACCCACGGGAAACCAAAGGCCACTGTCACGAAGGTGGGTATTGAGAGTTTTGTGGGTGACACCAGGCTCTACCACCACAGAGAAGTCTTCTGTGTTCAACTCCATGATCCTGTCCATATGGGTCAGGTTGATGCAGACTCCACCCTGATGGCGGGGGTATCAAGAAGGGTGACTGACCTAGGCTCCACATCATGGCAGAGGCCCCAGCAGCCACACCAGAGCTCTGGAATGGCAAGTGGAGATAGCCACAAATTGGCCAAGCGTGGTGAATGAGACCCAGGGCACCCCAGTATACCTGTACAGCACAGACTCCTCCTTCAACGCCAGTACCTGTGCCAAAAGGGATGATGGGAACACGATGGTTGTAACACAGGGCTGCCAGTTGGCTGACCTGTTCCACATTCTGAGGCCAAACCACAACATCAGGAGGTTGGCACCTAGAAGCAGACAGAGGTTCAGAGAGATGTGGTACCCCAGGCCCTGCTCATTTCCAGGAACCTGCAGGTGCCCCAGAGCCTGAGACTTAGGTGGATAAGGGGCAAAGAACACCCTTCTGTATAGAAAATGCCAGAGCACCCCAAAACAGACGGCTAGAGACAAGGGCAGCCCAGGACCCTCAGTCTCACAGGGGTTTCTGATACCTGTGCATTGACTCATCATGTCCATGATGCTCTCGGACTGCAGGAGCAGTGGACACATGGGGGCTCCCTACGACTGCCTTCAGAGCCTCCACAAAGCCCTGGCTGAGTCCACCCTGTAGAAACACTGCAAGGGTCAGGGAAAGCTAGCAGGGGCCACACCAGCCCAGTGGCACAAGGGAAGCAGGGGCTGGTCAGGTTGCATGGTGGCATCACACAGCCTGGAGAACTTCAGACCAGGTGCCCCCCTCCCTCTGGACCCCGACTACGCGCACATATATACCTGTGACCCTCTGGAACAGTAACCCCTCCAGGGAGACAGCCCCCAGGTTGCAGCCCTGAGGAACATAGCCAAACAGCAGCTAGGGTGAAAGTACAGAAGGTGGAGGAGGAGGAGGAAGAGGAGGGAGGGGCAGCCTCCAGCTGGGCCCATTGGCTACAACCGGTGGAGCCTGCTTAAGGTGGAACCGACTTAAGGTGGTTCCTGCAGATCTTGCAGGTCAACCGTTCTTAAGCAGTATGGCTCCTCTACAGACAAATGAGAAAACAAGGTCTGTGATGGCTTCTTGTCCTTCAAACACAAACTCCTTGTAAAGGCTTTAAAGGTCCGACTGGTTCCTCTGACTTCATCTACCCCTCTTCCTTCCAAGCTCCTCTTTGACCTCCCGGCTCCAGCTTCCTTTTCCATTCCAGAGCTCAGGCCAGGCTCTGGACCTTGAAGTGAACCTGGCCCTACACCTGGAACTGCCTCCTGACTCCCTGCGAAGCTCACCTGACTCCCTCTGAAGTCTCAGCAGCAAGTCACAGACAGGGCTGAATCAGGTCCGTGAGGAAAGAACACCCTGAGGCCCCTCCGGATGGAAGGGTTTGCACAGTGTGGCAGCCCAGGAAGGTTTCCTGGAAGAGGCATTGGGGCACCTATAACTCCCATAGCAAATCCAGAGAAACTTATTGCTACCACTTGAGATAAACATCTTTGTTTTTCTTCCAGTCAGGAATACAAACCCCTACCTGATTTTTTTTTTTTTTTTTTTTTTTTTTTTTTTGGTGTGTGTGCTGTGTGTGTGTGTGTCTTTTTGAGGCAGGGTCTCCCTGTAGCTCCAGCTGTCCTAGAACTCACTATGTAGACCAGGCTGGCTTTGAACTCATGAGATCCACTTGCCTCTGCCTCCCGAGTACTGGAGTACTGGGATTAAAGGCATGTGCCACTACCCCTGGTGTGATTTCCATAAAGTGTGTGTGTGTGTGTGTGTGTGTGTCTTTTTGAGACAGGGTCTCCCTTTAGTCCCAGGTGGCCTGGAGCTTCCAGACTGGCCTTGGACTCACAGAGATCTGCCTGCCTCTGCCTCCCAAGTGCGGGATTAAGGGCATGTGCTACCACACCTGGCCTAAGTACCATTCTCAGTGGCCATGTGGGAGCTGGGAATGGAATCATGTGCCACCACACCCAGCCTAAGACGGTTCTTAGCCACCATGTGGGAGCTGGGAATCAAACCTGGGTCCTCTGCAAGAGCAGTCAGTGCTCTTAACCGCTGAGCCATCTCTCCAGCCCCTAAAAAATAGTTTTATTTTAGAGTATGAATATATTGCCTGCATGCATGTAAGCGCATCTGTGTCATGCAATGCCTGCAGAGGTCAGAAGAGGGCATCCCATCCCCTGGAACTGGAGTTACTGATGGTTGTTAGCCACCATGTGGCTGTTGGCAATCAAACCTGGGTCTTCTGCAAGAGCACCCAGTGTATAATGGGGTCCACATGCCACAGTAGGTGTCTAGAGGTCAGAGGCCAATTTTGTGGAGTTCATTCTCTCTTAATTCACCCAACCATGTTTGGGTGAGTTTGTTAGAAAAGAAAATGTTGCCAAGCATCATGGTAAGTACCTATAATCCGGCACAAAGGAGGCTGAGGCAGGAGGATGTTGAGTTCAAAGCCAGCTTAGACTACATGGCAAGTTGCAGGCCAATCCTAAACTCCATGTTGCTCAAAAAAACAATAAATAAATGCCGAGCATGGTGGCACAGGCCTTTAATTCCAGCACTCAGGAGGCAGGCAGATCTCTGTAAGTTCAAGGCCAGTCTGGTATACAGAGCAAGCTCCAGGCCAGCTGGGACTAAATGGAGACCCTGTCTCAAAAATACCAAAAGAAAAAAAAAAAAAACAATAAATAATGGCAGGCATGGTGACACACACCTTCAATCCCACCACTTGGGAGTCAGAGGCAGGCGGATCTCTGTAAGATTGAGTCCAGACTGGTCTACATGGTGAGTTCCAGATCTGCTCAAACTATAGGGAAACCCTGTCTCAAAAGATCAAAACAGGAGCTGGAGAGGTGGCTCTGTTCTTGCAGAGGACTCAAGTTCAATTCCCAGTACCCACATGACAGCTAACAGCTGTCCGTAACTCTAGTTCCAAGGGAATCCAATGCCCTCTGACCTCCATGGGCATTGCCCTGCACAGGTGTACTTACACACATACAGATAATACATTCATACACATCATAATTAATACTAATTTTAATCCTAGCACCCGGGAGGCAGAGGCAGGTGGATCTTTGTGAGTTCAAGGCCTGCCTGGTCTACAGAGTTCCAGGACAGATGGGGCTACAGGGAGACCCTGTCTCGAAAAGATAAGAAATAAATAAATAAATAAAAATTAATAATAAAATACCAAAATAAATAAATAAATTACAACAAATGTAGTTATAGATCTAATTGATTTATTCTCTGTTCATGAATTGGGGTATTGCCAATTCTACAAGATTAAATGGAAGTACCCACTGGGTAGTGGCAGAACAGTGGGTTTTGTAAGGTAGGAACAAAGACAGAAAGATAGAGAAAAGCTGATCGGTTAATGTCAGGCTACTTTTTTTTTTATAGTTCAAACAGAGGGGGCTTAAAAATATTTTAGTGTCAGGCGAGGTAGCACACAACTTTAATCCCTGTACTCGAGAACTTGGGAGGCAGAGGCAGGCAGATCTCTGTGAGTTTGAGGCCATCCTGGTCTACTTAGTGAGTTCCAGGACAGCTGGAGCTACATGGGAGAGACCCAGTCTCAAAAAGACTAAAAATATATTTTTAGTTAGTGTAAAAAGTAATGGGTTTCATTGTGGCATTCTCATACGTGCACAGTGCACAGCCTCAGCACGATGCTTTTTTTTTTCTTTTCCTTTTTTTTTTTTTTTGTGTTTTTGAGACAGGGTCTCCCTATAGCCCTACCTGTCCTAGAACTCACTATGTAGGCCAGGCTGGCCTTGAACTCACAGAGATCCTCCTGTCTCTGCCTATGGAGTGCTGGGACTAAAGGCGTGTGCCACCACGCCCTGCTTATGCTTCATTCTTATTCACCCCCAATCCCACACACTTATTGCTGGGCACTTTCTTCAAATGCTGACTCAGGTAGACTGGAATCTCCTGTTTTCAGAAAAAGCTGCTCTGGCTTGGGATCTGATATACACTTCCTTTAAGTTTCAAGTTGATTACGTGGCATTGAGCTTGATTGACTCCATTTTGGTTTGGTTTGGTTTGGTCTGATCTGTGTGTTAGTTACTTTTCCTGCTATGATAAAATCCCAGACAAGCAAATTGAGGAAGGAAAGGTTTATTTTGGTTTAGTTTGAGAGGATTGTTCTAGTTTCTTTTCAATTGCTGTGACAAAACACTCTGACCAATACAAACATGGGGAGGAAAGGGTTTATTTGGCTCACATCTCCCAGGTCATAGTTCATCACTCAGGGAGCCCAAGGCAGGAACTCTGGGCAGGAACCTGGAGTTAGGAGCTGAAGCACAGGCCATGGAGGAATGCTGCTTACTGGCTTGCTCCCCTGGCCCATGCTCAGCCTGCTTTCTTATTCAATAAGGAACAACCTGCCCAGGGATGGCATTGCCCACAGTAGGCTGTGGCCCTCCCACACCAGTCAACAATCAAGAAAATACCCCACAGGCCAGTCCAATAGAGGAAGTTCCCCAATTGAGGCTCCCTCAACCCAGGTGTGTCAAGCTGACACTAAAGCTATCCAGCACATGGATAAACTCCATCATGGTGGAGGATCTATTCCAGTCAGGAAGCAGACTGAGGCTGGTGCTCACTGCTTTCCTCCTCAAACTTGGGGAGGAGAGAGGTTCGTGTGGAGAGCTATATATGTGTTCATATGCGTGCAGAGGCTAGAGTTGATAGATGTCTCCCTCAGTCACTTTCCACCTTTTTTTCTTTAGGGTCTTTCACGAACCTGGAGCTCACCAAGGGTCCTCTTGTCTATGCCTCCCTAGTGCTGGGATTGCCAGCCTGCTCTGTTGCACCTGGCTTTCTCTCTCTCTCTCTTTCCCTCTCTCACCATTGCACCTGGCTTGCTTGCTTTCTTTCCTCCTTCCTTTTTTTTTTGACACAGGGTCTCCCTGTAGTCTAAGCTATCTTGGAACTTACTATGTAGACCAGGCTGGTCTTGAACTCAGATCTGCCAGCCTCTGCCTCTTGAGTGCTGGGATTAAAGGCATGCACCACCATGCCCGGAACACCTGGCTTTCTTTTTTTTGGGGGGGGGTCTTTTCGAGACAGGGTCTCCCTGTAGCCCCAGCTGTCCTGGAACTCGCTCTGTAGACCAGGCTGGCCTTGAACTCACAAAGATCCACCTGCCTCTGCCTCCCAAGTGCTAGGATTAAAGGCATGAGCCACCATGCCTGGCTACACCTGGCTTTCTTACAAAGGTTCTAGGGGGATTGATCTCCTCTGTGTTCATGCACTACTTAAAAGGCTTTTCTCAAAAACATCTCTTTCATGATTAGTCCAAAATCAAGATTAAGTGAAAGTGTATACCATGCACCAGATGCGTCTTTATTTTTATTATTCCTTTTCCTCTTCCTCCTCCTCCTGTTCCACATCTTCCTCCTCCTCTTTTTTTGTTTTATTTTTTGTTTTTGTTTTGTTTTTTCTTTAATTTTTTTTTTTTTTTT
>VZQC01007304.1:1227062-1240293 GCA_009823505.1 Rhizomys pruinosus
AGAGAGAGAGAGAGAGAGAGAGAGAGAGAGAGAGAGAGAGAGAGAGAGGTGGAGGCAGGGGAGACCCTGTCTCAAAAGGACAAAAACCCAAAACAAACCAGAATTTAAGAATGGGCCCAAATGGAAAATTTACAACAATTTTATTAGAATTTGAAGAAAAATCCTCTGGGTAGGCAAGTTGGAAATCTCAGCAGCTGTCTTGAGAAGAATGCAGGGGACAGGGAAAAAGGTCACGAGGCCATGCAGGGTAAGAGCCTGCAGGAAGTTAGACACCTGGCAGATGGGCAGCCTCATGGTGGACAGAAGGAAGCTTTAGAGAAAAAGTGAAGAAGTACAAGATGGTAGAGCAGCCCAAAGCATTAAAGAAAACATGTTTAGAAAAGGTATATGAAGAAGAAAAGGAGAAAGATCGTGCTTTCCTGAATCCTTAGACAAGCAGGCAGACTTACAGAGGACCAGGACGTCTGTGGCTGGGTCCAGAAGCAATGCATTAGGAGGTGGGGATTCCAGGTCAGAAACATTCACCATCTCATTGCTCTATTAGGTATTCTGTCCATGTATTTAGTATGATTTAAGGTGAACTCACCTTCTTAGGGGTGGCATTGATCTCAGAGAGATTTGCCTGTCTCTGCCTCTCAAGTGTTGGGATTAAGGCAGCGTGTACCACCATGTCCTACTACAGTCTGATCTTAAAGGCTAAGTAGGGTTGGGACTGGTTAGTAGTTGAATGGGAGAGGATAATGGAAGGTGGTGATTAAAATATACACATATAAATTATGAGAGAATAAATTTAAAAGGTTAACAAGCAAAGAAAAAAAGCTAGTTTCGGCACACTGGTAACTTTACTGTTTATTTATTTTAATTTTATTTTTTTACTATGTAGAGCATGCCTGGCCCTAATTTTATATGGTATTACTATGCTGACACTATGAACTGAACAACTAGCCTAACTCTTAAATGTAGGTGTTTTAGTTATTGTTGTTTTTGAGACAGGGTGTCCCTTGAAGCCCCAGCTGGCCAGGGAACTCACAGAAATCCTCTGACCTCTGCCTCCCAAGTGCTGGATCCAAGGTATGCACCACCACCCCTGGCTTTAAATTTAGGTTTTTTTTTTTTTTAAATTTTATTTTTATTTATTTCTGTATGTGTATGAATGTACTGTCTGCATGCAAGTTTGTGCACCCGTGTCGTGCAATGCTGCAGAGGTCAGAAGAGGGTGTCAGATTCCCCTGGAACTGGAGTTCTCCTGGAATTGAAGTTTCAGACGGTTCTCAGCCGCCATGTGGGTGCTGGGGATCGAACCCAGGTCCTCTGTAAGAGCGGTCGGCGCTCTTAACAGCTAGGACATCTCTCCAGCCCTTAAATTTAGTTTTTAAGAGTGGGCTGGAACTCTGAGGACACAAATCTCCTAGATGTCTCTTGAAACCATCTGTCTCCTGGAATTGAGCTGATGGAACTGTCTGGTGGCCCTCTGTCCCTGGAAACTCGAGTCCAGCCCCACCCATAATTTTACTTATTTTACTCTTTTCCCCCAGAGGACAAAACAAGGCATATGGAACTGGAGTTCCAGACAGTTGTTATCTGCCATCTGGGTGCTGAGGTTCAAACCTGGTTCTTCTGCAAAAGCAGCAATCACTAAGCCATCTCTCCATCCCCCAGCCTATCCATAATTTTATTCAAAACGTTTCTCCAGCTTCAAGTGAAGAAGTACAGCTTGGATCCATCCTAATTGTAACAGACCATGTGGTCTTCTGCTTCCTAGTTCTAGAATGCCTCATCCATCCAAGGTCAGTAATCCTCCCCAACCTCCCCAGTGCGCAAAGGAGAGGAGTCACTTTTCAGCAATTTAGTATATTAATTCTCAAGCATATATGCATCCATTCATTCAATTATTCATTCTCTTTTAGGTGGAGTACCAAATCAAGGTTGCCTAGGAAACAAGATCAAATGTCAAGGTCACAAGATACAAGATTTTGCTGAGGTGATTAACAGTCATTAGCCAGATTATGTCCATTAATAAATCAATCCCACAATTTTATTTTTTCAGTTACAAAGTTAATTGTTATATGGCTCTCTTTAAAAGTGAGATTATGCCGGGTGTGGTAGGCCTTTAATCCTAGCACTCAGGAGGCAGAGGCAGGAGGATCTTTGTGAGTTCAAGGCCAGCCTGGTCTACAGAGTGAGTTCCAGGACAGCTGGGGCTGCAGGGAGACCCTGTCTCAAAAATACCAAAAAATAAAATGATTTATTTGTGTGTGTGTGTGTGTGTGTGTGTGTGTGTGTGTGTGTGTTTGAGTCAGGGTCTCCCTGAAGCCCCTGCTGGCCTGAAACTAGTCCTGTAGATCAGACTGGACTTGAACTCACAGAGATCCACCTGCCTCTGCCTCTGCCTCCTGAGAGCTGGGATTAAAGGCCTGCACCAGCGGACCTGGCTTAAAGACTGTTCTTAGCCACCATGTGGATGCTGGGAATAGAAGCCTGGTGCTCTTAACCGCTGAGCCATCTCTCCAGCCCCTCCAGCAATTTCTTTCTTTTCTTTTTTTTTTGGGGGGGGGGGACAGGACAGGGTCTCCTTGTAGCCCCAGCTGGTCTGGAACTCGCTCTGTAGACCAGGCTGGCCTTGAACTCACAAAGATCCGCCTGCCTTTGCCTCCTAAATGCTAGGATTAAAGGCGTGCGCCACCAAGCCTGACAGTAGTGGTATTTTTTTTTTCATTAAAAAAAATTTTTATGTGTATGAATGTACTGTTTGCATGTAGGTTTGTACACCCATGTCGTGCAGTGCCGCGGAGCTCAGAAGAGGGTGTCGGATCGGATTCCCCTGGAACTGGAGTTAAGGACGGTTCTCAGCTGCTATGTGGGTGCTAGGGATCGAATCCGTCTTCTGCAAGAGCAGTTGGCGCTCTCTTAACCACTAGGCCATCTCTCCAGCCCCAATTTCTTTCTTTCTTCTTTTTTTTTTTGTTTTGTTTTGTTGGTCTTCTCGAGACAGGGTCTCCCGGTAGCCCCAGCTGTCCTGGAACTCACTCTGTAGACCAGGCTGGCCTTGAACTCACGAAGATTCGCCTGCCTCTGCCTCCCGAGTGCTAGGATTAAAGGCGTGCGCCACCACGCCCGGCTCCAGTTTTAATTTTTATTCTTTTGAGCCAAGGTCCTGGCTGGCCTCTAACTCACAGAGAGCCCCCTGCCCCTGCCTCCAGAGTGCTGGGATTAAAATCCTGTATCACCACACCCGATTAAGCCAGGATTTTATACCTTGAGAGAAAGAAGTGAACTGTAATTCAATGAGATTAAATAGCTCAGGCTCAGGGGTATCCTGGAAAATGATCAACATACTTTATAAAATAGTAGTAGACTTTGCCGCGAGTCCCGGACACCTGAGCCCGAAGGCTTATGGGAATTGTAGTCCCGAGGCCCCATACCCGCTCCGAGGACTCTGGGAACACCATGCAGTTCTTCGGCCTGCGCATGTGCGGGCCTAGGAGCCCGCCGACAGCTGCCCTTCCCCCACCGGTAGTCGCGAGTGGGTGACTGGGCCCCTTTCGCGCCACCGCCGCCCCGCCCAGTGACGTGACCTGGCTCGGCGCCGTGAGTGGAGGCTGTACCCCTCCAGGTACAAGGGGCGCTAGTCGGCCGTCTGCTTGGGCGGGGGCGGGCTAGGAGGGACGGGGTCCACGCCAGGGTGGGGCGCCCTAACTTCTAAGCCTCGCAGGCGACGCGACCCTCGGCGCGAGGTGAGGCCTGGCGCATCCCTGTGAACCGGGCCCCGTGGGGTGCACTCGGCCAGGCGCGCTGGGACGGTGGAGCTGCCGGCCGCTGCCAGAGCACGCCCTGGTCCCTTTGTGAGGCGCCTCGGAGGTCTGGCTTGGGACTCAGGCCGCGCGGGAGCGAGTCGGGAAGTCGGGCGGGCGCGCGCGGGATGGGGTGGGACCCGCACATGACCACGCCCCTGTTGTTAGCCACGCCCCCGCTCCGACTCCATAGCCTCTGGCCTAGTGGGAAAAGAAGCTCTGGAACCCTGCATGTCCACTGGATACGTTGAGTTTGAGTTTCTTGTTATATAGCCCCAGCTACTCAGTCACTTCCGGTCTGAGTTTCAGGAAGATCTCAGCAAGGGGAACTGATTCCCCTGAGAGCTAGGAGAGCTGAAGTGTCTTTGAGTTTTGACTTTCTTTGCTTTTTTGTAGTTTTTGTCCAGGTATACATTTTGAATTCAACCATACATTCTCATGGTTGAATGTGCTGCTTTTTCCTTTAGATAGGCCACAGCTGGCCTGGAACTCACTATGTAGACCAGGCTGGCCTTACTCGCACAAAGATCCTCCTGCCTTTGCCTTCTGAGTGCTGGGATTAAAGGAATGCACCACCACACCTGCTACAGCTGGTTTTCTGTGTGCGTGCGTGTGTGTGTGTGTGTGTGTGTGTGTGTGTGTCTGTCTGTCTGTCTGTCTATCTGCCTGTCTGTTGCTTCCCCCCCCCCCCCGTGGTAGTCAGACTCCTTTGAAACTTTAGATTATAGTTCAATGGCGGAATACCTGGCCAGCATGCTTGAGGCCCTGGGTATTTGCTTCTCAGAACCAGAAAAAAGAAAACATTTTTTTCACCATGGTTCTGATATCTTTAAATTAATTCTGCTTCTTAACTGTGATACTTTTTATTGTGACATATTAATGCTTAAATTGGGGGTGCCACGAAGTCATTTCAAAGGAACTTCATTTCAGTCTTGTACTAAGTGCTGTCCCAATGCAGAGGGCAGCAACTAGAATCATTTTTCTATTTTCTTTTAATGTCGATCTAGAGCTGCCCATGTAGTTTAGACTGGCCTTGAACTTGATCTGCCTGCCTGAGGATCCTGAATGCTGGTTTCATTTCTATTTTATTATTTATGTGTATGAGTGTTTTGCCTGCATGTAAGGGCAACATTCCATATTGTGGAATGCCTTCAGAGGCCAGAAGGAGGGCAACAGATCTCCTGGAACTAGAGTTATAGATGGTTGTTAGCCACCATCCTGGTGCTGGGAACTGAACTCGAGTCCTCTGCAAGAGCAGACAGTGTTTTTAATCAGTGAGCCATCTCTCCACCTCATCTCTCTTTTCTGGATTAGAGTTGTATTTTGGGGGGAGTATTTTTGAGACAGGGTCTCCCTGTAGTCCCCAGCTGGCCTGGAACTCACTCTGTAGACCAGGCTGGCCTTGAACTCACAGAGGTCCGCCTGCCTCTGCCTCCCAAGTGGTAGGATTAAAGGCGTGCGCCACCACGCCCGGCTGAGAGTTGTATTTTACCTTAATTATTTTTTCATACAAGTATATATGGTATGTTGAGGATCCTTCTCCCATATCTCCCTGTCCTTATCCTTCCCCCTCCTGTGCATCCCCCTATCTCCGTAATTTCACTTCTGTTTTCATCCCATATGTACATGATTATATGTATTTATATAAAAATCTGGAACCACAAGCAAGCAAAAACATGAAAGTATCTTTCTGAGACTAGATTAATTTGCTTAATATAATTATATCTAGTTGCATCCCTCTTCCTGCAGGTGGCATAATTTAGTTCTTTATGGCTAAAAAACAATATCCATTTTGGGACTGTTGAGGTATTAGTGGGTAAAAACATCTGCCCCCAAGTCTGGCAGCTTGAGTTTGATCCCCCAAACCCACATGGTGGAAGGAAAACTGACTTCTGAAAGTTGTCCTCTGGCCTCCACATGGGAGCATGTGCTGTGTACACACACACACACACACACACACACACACGCACACACATGCACACGCACACACAGGAAAAGTGTTTGAAAAATTCCATTGTGTCTATATGCCATGTTTTTCTTCATCCATTCCTCTGTTGGATACCTATGTTGGTTACATAATTTAGCTACTGTGAAGAATGCTGCAGGAAACAATGTGCAAGTCTGTGATATAGGAATCCTTGGGGTTAAAAACTCAGGAGTGGTATATAGCTCTGTTGTTAGCGTTTCGATATCTGACTTCAGTAGTGTCTGGACTAGTGTGTATTTCCCACCAGCTATGTGTAAAAGTTCCCTTTTGTTCACACACTTACCAGAATTTCTTGTTTTCTTAATAACTGCCATTCCTACTGGGATAAGATAGAATCTCAATGCAGTTTTTAATTTGTGTATCTCTCACAGTGAGGCAGAACATTTTTTTTTTTTTTTTTTTTTTGTCTTTTCGAGACAGGGTCTCCCTGTAGTCCCAGCTGTCCTGGAACTTACTCTGTAGACCAGGCTGGCCTTGAACTCACAAAGATCCACCTGAGGCAGAACATTTTTTTCATTGGTCATGTGTATTTAATATGTGCTGGTGCATGCATTTAATGCCAGCTCTTGGGAGGCAGAGGAAGGCAGATCTCTGAGTTCAAGGACAGCCTGGTCTACAGAGTAAGTTCCAGGCCAGTTGGGGCTATGGGGAGAGCCTGTCTCAAAAAAGACCAAAAAACTAAGTATTTGTTTTTTATTTATTTATTAAATTTTTATTTTTTTTTAATTTTATTTATTTTTGTATGTGTATGAATATACTGTCTTCTTGTAGGTCTGTGCACCCGTGCTGTGCAATGCTGTGGAGGTCAGAAGAGGGTCTCGGATTCCCCTGGAACTGGAGATCTCCTGGAATTGGAGTTACAGATGGTTCTCAGCTGCCATGTGGGTGCTGGGGATTGAACCCGGGTCCTCTGTAAGAACAGTCAGTGCTCTTAACTGCTAGGCTATCTCTCCAGCCCCAAAGTATTTATTTAAAAAAAAAAAAATTATTGATGCTGGGCGTGGTGGTGCATGCCTTTAATCCTAGCACTTGGGAGGCAGAGGCAGGCAGATCTTTGTGAGTTCAAGTCCAGCCTGGTGTACAGAATGAGTTCCAGGCCAGCTGGGGGGCTACAGGGAAACCCTGCCTCGAAAAGACACCCCCCCAAAAAATGTATTGATTCAAGAATTTCAAACAATGTATTCTGACCATATTCAGACCTCCTTCCCCCTTTTCCACTCACAACTTACCACCATCCCCCCTCCCTACCCACTGTGGCCCAGAACTATCTGATTGATCAAAGTTTTGGGGTGGCTTCAAAGACTGGTCTGCCATGACAGCCATATTTTTATCTGGTTTAGCCATCCATCTAGCCCACTTAGTAATAAGAGAGTTGTCCTTTTAGTGGTCCTTACAAGTGAATAATGACCAGCTTTTGAGGGTGGTCAGTGCTTCTGGAAAGGTACCATAGGGGAGCTTTTGGCCATTAAGTAATCCTTTCCAAATGGTTACAAAGTACCAAAGACTCAGGCTTAGAATCAGTAGAAGTATTTACTTAAGTTGCAGAGGTTTAATTAGGGTAGTAGGGGATGATGGTCATGCAAGAAGTACCTTGGGCTCTATAGTTTTCAACAGCCCTTAACTTTGCCTTCTGAGCTCTTTTCAGGTTCACCCTTTTCTTTCACAAGGAGAAGGGAGGCATGATTTAAAATTTGGCATGTTTTTATAGAAAAGTCAGGACTGTCTGATAGCAGGATGTGACACTACATGAATCTCACTGCTAGCCAGCCAATGGTGTTCCTTTATCTCCAGAATAGCTTGTACTTGGTAAGGGGATCGGACCCACAGGAGTTGTTCTAACTTAAATTTGCTTCCTCAACCAGAAAGGCTATCATAGCCCCTCAAACAATTAGGCCACTCTCGGGTAATAGGGTCTAGTTTTGAGAAATAGGCAAGCCAGCCTTCTGAGTTAAAACTCTCTGGTTTCACTTTGTAAAGTGACCCCTAGTGTGGGGCTTGGTTTAATTTAGTTTTGAGGGCCTCAAATACTTTCAGTTAACAGCCCTTAAGCCAGAAAAATCTGACCAAGTGGTTCTTAGGCCTTTGGAATTGGTTTGTAGAAGGAATGTGGAAGGGGTTGGAATTTTGGGTTAAAAGCAGACCCACTTTAATGGGAGTTCCGGAGACCAGAATGCCAAGAGAAATGCTAGGGGCTGGAGAGATGGCTCACTGGTTGAGAGGGTTTCCTGCCCTGGCAGAGGACCCACTTTAGGTTCCTAGCACCCAGCACCCACATTGGGTGGCCTACAACAAACCACAGTGAACACCTGTAAGGCTAGGTCCTGATGATCCAATGTCTTCTGGCCTTCGAGGGCACACACACACCACACATGTGACATAAACTCACACATGCACATAAATAAAAATAAAACCCTCAAGAAAAAAAAAGAAATGCAGACAGAGGCCAGCTTGTAAGGTTTCAGAAGGAAGAAAGGACTTACTCTGAAACCGGGCTAGAGGCCATTCATTCTTTTTTTTTTTTTTTTTTAATTTATTTATGTGTATGAATGTATTGTCTGCATGTAGGTTTGTGCACCCGTTTCAGGCAATGCCGCGGAGGTCAGAAGAGGGTCTTGGATTCCCCTGGAACTGGAGTTCTCCTGGAATTGGAGTTACAGACGGTTCTCAGCTGCCATGTGGGTGCTGGGGCTCGAACCCAGGTCCTCTGCAAGAGCAGTTGGTGCTCCCAACCACTAGGCCATCTCTCCACCCCAAGGCCATTCATTCTTACAATTAGGCTCTGTTCTGTCCATGTTCTGAGAATTTGTGGGAGGACCAATTTGTCTGGTGGAGGATGGCTCAGAACAGAATGGCATTCAGACTATATCATGGTTACTGCTCAATGCTCTTATTACTGCTAGAGACAGTATGGAGAAAGATAGGACAATGTGCAATTTGGTGGGGAAAGAAGGGAGTTTAAAGTTGCAGACCTGGCAGGTGCCTAAAGCTATAATTGTTAAAGAGAAATCACCTTTCTTCTGAGACAATAGGAAAAGTGCCCTAGGGGCAAGGTCCTCCATTCCTTTGAAAGGGTCCAGCTCCTGAAAATGCAAATTCATTTGAAAGGAGAGTGCCTGATCTGTGGTTGCCACCGAAGGAGCCCCCTGCTTGAAAATACCCACCCAGGGTGGTGTTTCTTCAAGGGTCATCCTGGAAAGCAGACCAAGGCTGAAGCTACTATGGTAAGGGCGCCAGGCTATAACCAGAGCCAGGAGCAGAACTTGGAACTTAGCAGAATCATCCACATAGTGGTAGAGGCTAATGGATACCAGACCAAATCCTGGAGGCTGTACCAAAGCTCCAGAAGGCTGTGGAAGACAAGCAGTGTGTAGCCGGGTTAGATACTTCGCAAGGAGGCCCTGAGACGCCATTGTGGGAAGCTGTAAAGGTAAAGCCCAAGTTGTAGCAGAAACCCCAGCGTGTTGGAGATACCAAAAAGAGCTGCTGGAGAAAGTTGCCTGCATGAGGGGAGCTGGCCAGGTAGAGGTTGTATGTGCTGCAGGTGGCACAGTGGAGTGGCGGGACCTCCTAAGCTCCCTGGAGCCTAGATGATTCCATCGCAAGCTGACGGTGCTGGATGTGGGTGGACTCCGTGTCTGCCCTGCTGGGTTTTGGTCTGGTATAATCTTTCCTGTTATGCTGATGTAAGACCCAAAATGAGCCTTACCCTTGGGAGACCCCCAGTGAGAGACGCAGAGACAAATCTCAATGCAAAAGCAAGAGGTTTAATTTGCCTGCGCGCCAGGGGTTTGCCTGTACAGCGGGGAAAGGCAGAACCCGGAACAAACCCAGTACTCAGCTTTTATATATTTTGATCAGAACAGATTACAGCAACAGCAACAAGTTATTTCTTTATTGGTCACTCAAAGTGACCTTTACACAGATTGGTTACTTTTGAAAATGGGGAAATACTTAGTATGTTGTTATGCAGGTGTCCTGGGGGTCAGACCTTCAGGGTGGCTCCTTACTGGAACTGGACCTCAGGGCGGGTCCTTAATGGAACTGCAACCAACTGTGGCTTCCTGTTATTTTGCCTGCCTGTTATTTGTTAATCTATTACTCACTAACCTGGGGAGGGGCTGCTGTTTTGCAAAGTGGAGTCGTTTATCAAGATGGAAAATCCCACTGGCCTCCTTCTGTCCCTTCATTCCCCCCTTTTTCCTGAAACTGCTCCAATCCTGGAGCAGCGGATTGTATCTCAGTTAAATTTAATTCCTGCCTTGAGTCAGTCCTTAAGGGGGAGTGTTTTTGCCTTAAGTGCATAATCTGGACCATGTCAGTACAATCCTTGACAAATGTAATCAGGCAGTTTAGGATACAGGGTCCAAAAGTCAGAATCAGCAAGAGAATGAGTAATGGTCCCAACAGAGTGGAGTACAAAGTTAACTGAGGCATGGCATCTGTGGGCATCTGGTGGGACAGTTAGCAAACAAGATGGCTACTAAGGTACATTTCTTTATAGGGCCTGGGTGGAACCTCAGGTAAGGAGAAACAGTCATAAGATTGCCAGCCTCTGGAGGAAATGGACACCTGTGTGTCCCTTGGAATTCTGGGAAACTTAGACCTAACATTCCAGTCTTTTGATTACAAGGGAATGGGACTCTGTTCTCTCTCTTCTGTATCTGCTTCAGAGCTGAGGAGGGACGAAGTCTTGAGGGAACAGGTGTCCCTCAAGGGTTAGAATCCGGTCTCCCATCTGGGCCATTCTAGTTGCCAGGTATTTTGGTCCAGATCAATAGTGGCCAGGAGTTAGTGTATAGTTTTTCTGTAACTGAAAAGACAAGCTGGTTAAGTTTTATGTGAGTGTACCAGTGCACAGACTTCACAGTACCAACAGGAGGCCTAGTGGGTACATTAGTGATTGGAGGGTCCCTGTCTAGAATTTCCAGAGGAAGAGAGGACCTATACTCTATTCTGAGGAATTTAGAAAAAGTATTTTTAATACTCAGGGCTCCAGAATACTCAGAGCCACCTTAACCATGACTTGTTTCTGAGTTTTTTTTTTTAGCATGGCACAGTAGATTTTTCACCTATCTTTATGGTATTTCTTTGATCATAGTTTCCTGTTGGGGTGTTTAAAACCACACAGTTAGCTCAGATAAATTAAATTAGTATTGGTGTTAAGGTCAGTTGAGATTCTGGTCCTTAAGGGTCATTTAGGCCTTGTGCCTGCCTCTTTTTACCAGTTCCATCTACATGAGGACAAAGTCAGGTCTTGCTTGACCAGAGCTTCCCTTTGAAGCATGAGGAGCTTCTCCTCTATACCGACTTTTCTCCTTTGACTGGACACTGGCCAGAAGAAGTCCTCTAAAGTGAATCTCCAAGACCTCCCTGGCTCAGGATGACTGGTGACTCACTGCCACAGGACGTGTACAAAGGTGCCAATGCAGGACCCTAGGACTTAAGTTGACCTTAGAGGGTAAGGGCCAAAAGATTGTCCCTTAAAACCCTTTTGCCAAATCAGATTGGAGCTTTAAGTATGGTTGTTAAACCTCCAAGAGGGTCAGTTGAATGCTTTCCTATATAACACATAAATTGACTTAAATATTCTTTATAAATTCTTTTTTTTTTAATTAATTTTATTTATTTCTGTATGTGTATGAATGTACTACCTGCATGCAAGTCTGTGCACGCAATGCCGCGGAGGTCAGAAGAGGGTCTCGGATTCCCCTGGAGCTGGAGTTCTCCTGGAATTGGAGTTACAGACGGTTCTTAGCCGCCATGTGGGTGCTGGGGATCGAACCCGGGTCCTCTGTAAGAGCAGTCGGTGCTCTTAACCGCTAGGCCATCTCTCCAGCCCAGAAAAATTTTTTTTTTAATTTTATTTATTTCTGTATGTGTATGAATGTACTACCTGCATGCAAGTCTGTGCACCCGTGTCGTGCAATGCCGCGGAGGTCAGAAGAGGGTCTCGGATTCCCCTGGAGCTGGAGTTCTCCTGGAATTGGAGTTTCAGACGGCTCTCGGCCGCCATGTGGGTGCTGGGGATCGAACCCGGGTCCTCTGTAAGAGCAGTCGGTGCTCTTAACCGCTAGGCCATCTCTCCAGCCCAGAATGTTTTGCAACAGCAATTAAGAATCCTTATAAATTCTTAATTGCTGTTGCAAAACATTCTGACTAATAGTGAAAGCTCATGACAGGAGCCTGAAGGTAGTAACTGCAGCAAAGGCTGGGAAGGGATGCTGTTTACTGGCTTGTGTTGCTGGCTCATGTTTAACCCATTGTATACACTATAGAAATATCTGGCCAAGGATGGCATTGCCCACAATAGGCTCAGGCCAGTCCAATGAAGGCAATTATTGAGGTTTCTGCTCAGGTGTGTCAAGTTGGCATTAAACCTATCCAGTAAAGCACACAATTTGTTCTTTAACATAGTCCAGGAAACAAACCTAAGATAATAAAGAGGCTAAAAACAATACCTTCTAGGACTATCTTAAATGATGGCCACGTTACTTGTCCCCAGATTTTAAATTACAGCTGTGAGAAGAAAAAGGAGGGGAGGGCATTAACACATACGAAGGCAGGAAATGCTTAAATCAAGCTCACCAGAATTGGTTTCATTCGGACTGTTCTCATGTGGTCCCCAGAAGTGAAACCTAATTTTTCTTAAAAATATTAAAAGTAACATGTGCCAAGTATAACAGATATATAGCAGAGTTATAGAAGCTAATGTACCAACACCAAGTCACAATAAATGTACAAGAAACTAAAGACTAGATCTGTGACACATTTAAAGAAAACAAAAAGCATGTTTCACTTTAAGTGCAAAAATAGAGTATATAATCCTTACCAAGTGGTTTTTACCAAATGTTCATTCTATTAATCCATTGCATCCATAGGGTGTTAACACTTTGTTTATAATTTTTGCCAACTGTAGCATTTTGTAAGTAAACCAGAATAAACACTTTTATCATAGATGTAGCTAATGATTATTAATTCTATTTAAAGGACCTAAAGTTTCCTCCAAATTTTATTGCATGCTATTGATCTCATCAGATCAAAAGCACTTGCCAAACTGAATAAGTTAGAAAGTAAATAATTTTTGTCCACAAAAATGTGCAGTGTTATCAAAACTCAGCAGTTACCCATTAACATAAATCTCTAAAGCTTAACTTAAAGAGTTGGAAGATAAGTTTCACAGTAATCTATATTTACCTTTAATATATTATTATGATGTTTATGTCACAATAGTGTTTTTTTGTTTGTTTGTTTTTATTTTTAAGGGATTCTACAATATAATGACACAGTTGTTTGCAGATAACATTGATGTTACTCAGTATGTCATACAATTAGGTAATTGGTGCATTTTACAAGTATCTATGTCCAAATTTTGAACAACCCAAGGTTCCCATAGTCCAGTTGGAGAAGCTTGTATGCACAGGCATGTTGATCAGTTAGGAGTCCAGACTATATT
>VZQC01007304.1:1246046-1273670 GCA_009823505.1 Rhizomys pruinosus
TTTTTTTTTTTTTTTTAGTCAGGGTCTTACTGTGTACCCCTAGATGACCTGGAACTTGCTATGTAGACAAGGCAGGCTTTGAATTCACAGAGATCTGCCCACCACTGCTTCCCATCTGCTGGGATTAAGAGTGTATGCCACCATGCCTGTTTGTTTTTGGTTTTGGGGGGTTTTTTGGTATGTGTCTGTATTTGTGTAAGTGTATACTGTAATGTAGGGGTCTGAGGAGACCAGTTACAGGATATTGTGAAATCTAGGAACCAAATCGCAGAACCAAACTGCTCTGGAAGAGCAAGAAGCACTATTTTTTTGGTCTTTGGTCTTTTTGGGGGGTGGGGGTGTCTCACTAGCCCTGGCTGGCTTGGAACTGGGTATGTAGCTCAGGCTGGCCTTGAACCCACAGAGATCCACCTGCTCCTGCCTCCCAAGTGTTGGGACTAAAGGTGTGCACTGCAAGAAGCACTCTTCACTGATGAGCTGTCTCTAGCCCCTACAAAGCACATTTTTAGTATCTGCAGCATCTATAGCAGTATGCCCCGATCATTCAGAATACTGGTAGTTTTGTTCTTTGTTGTTTTATTTTGGATTTTTGTTTGGTTAAGCAAGGTCTTACCATGTAGCCCAGGCTAGCCTGGAATTTATAGTCCTACCTCAGCCTTCAAAGTGCTGGGATTACACTTTAGGCTATCACATTACCATATCTAAGGTTTCTTTTTCTTGGCCAGTTTGGTTAGATTTTATCAGTGTTGTTCTTTTCACATACCAGCTTTGGTTTCATTGCACTTCAGCATTGTTTCCTGCTTCATTGCACTTCGGCATTGTTTCCTGCTTCACACGTACTATTTGTGCTCTTACCTTGGTGTTTCCTTCCTTATGCTTGCTTTGGGTTTAATGCACTTGTGGGAGGAGGTCAGTGGAAGCTAAAGATATCAACTGAAACCTTTCTGAGGTAAAGAGCTTAATGCACAGCAGGTGGGTGGCTCACTCCCCTAATCTAAGCACTGGGGGGCCCAAGGTAGAAGGATCATGATTTTGAGGCTATCTTGGACTAGTGAGATCCTATCACAAAACAATAAATAAATAAAAGGAGTGGTTTAATGTTGTAACCATCTGTCTAAATGCTTTAGTTAAATCTTATCTTTCATGGCTTTGTTGTTGTTGTTTTTGTTTTTTTGTCTTTTGGAGACAGCAGACCTGGAACTCACTATGTAGACCAGGCTGGCCTTGAACCCAGATCTGCCTGCCTCTCCCTCCCAAGTGTTGGGATTAAAAGCATGCACTGTCTTTCTCAGATGTATTTTTCCAGATATGTAGTGATTTCTAAAGAAATGCCGAGTATGGGGCAGGTCAGATTGTTAACAGCATGTCTGTCTCTTGTCTTCCAGCTCTGCCTTTGTACTTCTGTGCCTTTACCTTGAAGCTGCAGAAATGATTAAATCCCAGGTAAGCCATTTGTGTATTCCCTACTTTTGTTTTTTCATTGCAGTTGTGGAAGTTTATCTCCAGAAGGGAGAGAACAGTGTAGACATGGCCTGGAAGGATGGCTCAGTGGGTGAGAAGGCTTGCTGCACAAGCGTGGGGACCCGAGTTTGGGTCCTAGCATCCCTCTAAAAAAATTAGGTGTAAAAATAAATAAATAAATAAAAACAAAAACAAACACAAATCAAAACAATTAGGTGTTGTTCTAGGCCTGTGACCCTAGCACTGTGAGGGGCAGAGTGAGGAGGATTGCTGGGGCTTGCTGGACTAGCCTAACTCCAGGTTCAGTGAGAGGCCCCATCTCAAGGGAATAAGACAGCATGGTCGAGCCACACAGATGCCCTCCTCTGACCTCTGTGCTTGCACAAGCGCATGCTCCCCCCACTACACACACACACATGTGCACCCATATACAATGAAATTAATTAAAATAAGTAAGGAGTTTGGCTCAAGGGAACTATAGTGAGATAACTGGTCAATACCAGCTGTCAGAGAGCAGGTTACTTGTCTTGCTTGATTATGAATACCAGTTCCTTGGTTCTCTGCATGAGCCTCTGCCTCCTGAGTGCTGGGATTAAAGGCATGCGCCACTATGCCCAGCTTTTATTCTATTCTATTCTATTCTATTCTATTCTATTCTATTCTATTCTATTCTATTTATTTATTTATTTATTATTTTTTTGGTCTTTTCGAGACAGGGTCTCCTTGTAGCTCCAGCTGTCCTGGAACTCACTCTGTAGACCAGGTTGGCCTTGAACTCACGAAGATCTGCCTGCCTCTGTCTCCTGAGTGCTGGGATTAAAGGCATGCACCACCATGCCCAGCAGTGCCCAGCTTTTAAAAACTGTCTTTTGGGGGTCGGACAGGTAGCTCAGTGGTTAAGAGGACTAGTTTTTCTTGAAGAGGACCCAGGTTCTGTTCCCAGCACCCACATAGTGGCTAAAAACTGTCCATGACTCCAGTTCCTAGGGATCCGGTGTCCTCTTCTGACCTCCAAAAGCTTTGCACACATGGGTGCACTTACAGGCATGCAGGTAGAACACTCATACACATAAAATAATCATTTTTTCCCAGATGTAGTGGCATACACCTTTAATCTCATAACTCTAGAGGCAAAAATTAGATAGATCTTTGTAAGTTCAAGGCTAACTGATCTACATAGCAAGTTCCAGTCCCCCAAGGCTCTATACTGTCTCAATTTTTTTTTTAATTTTTTTTGTGTATATGCATATATCATAGCACAAATGTTTTAGTCAGAGAACACTTATGGGAGTTGGTTCTTTGCTTTCACCATGTGGGTTTTAGGGATTGAACTGAGGTTATCAGACTTGCCCACAGGTACCTTTACCCACTGAGCCATATTGCTGGTCCTCTTTTTCTTATTCTTTCTATGTTATAACAATGTACCTAGCAAATACATATAAAAAAAGGCTATAGCTCAGTTGTTAGTCGGTAGAGTGCTTGCCTTGTATGCATGAGATCCCTAGGGCACCTCTCCCGACCTCAGAAAACAAAACAAAACAAAACAAGAACCAACCTTGTATAGAGTGTGTGCTGTGTACACACCTGGATTAAGATAGACTTAATCAGGCTGGAGAGATGGCCTAGCGGTTAAGAGCGCCTACTGCTCTTGCAGAGGACCCAGGTTGGATCCCAGCACCCACATGGCGGCTGAGAACTGTCCATAACTCTGATTCCAGGAGAACTCCAGTTCCAGGGGAATCTGACGCCCTCTTCTGACCTCCGTGGCATTGCACGACATGGGTGCACAAACCTATATGCAGACAGCACATTCATACACATAAAATAAATAAATAAAATTTAAAAAAATATTTAAAAAAAAGATAGACTTAATCTGTTATTTATGATGCATTCTCTGATTGAACTCTTCCTGGCCTGTAAAACATTAAAAAATTTTTTTAATTGCATTTTTATTTTGTGTGCAAATATATGGGAGGAGGATTGTGTGCCATGGTACATATGTGGGGGTCAGAGGACATCTTGCAGGAGTCAGTTCTCTCCATCACGTGGGTCCTGGGAATGGACCATAGGCTGTTAGGCTTGTCAGAAAGCACCCTCTGAGCCATCCCCGGTCCTTTGATTTCAAATCATGATAGCCAGTATTTGGGAGAGAAGAACATTCACCGCTGGGGGCCCTATGCAGTGGTACGGTCCTAACAGACGGCAGCAGAATGGCAGTTATCAAGCAAAGCTAGTAAAGGCCTAATCTATGTCTAGAAATTTTGCTAGAACGTGAGCTATGGAAAACCTCTGGGTCATTGTGTAGTTGTAGCTTTCCTGAAGTTTACAGAGGCCTTGTCTGGGGAAGTCTTGGGCAAGGACATGAGAAACATAAGGAAGCATCACTCAATATGGTCGGTCTATCTGGTGGGGCCACAGTGTGCACCTAGTGATGAACGTCTGCCAGGACTGTGGTCAGGAGTGGGATGCTCAGTTGCCAACTTGCAGATGAAAGCAAATCACTTCTGTTAGATGGAGTGAGTGTCCTCATCTGATTCAAGGCAGCCTAGTGTGGAAGGGAGAGATGTCATCAACACAAGTTCAAGACCAACCAGAGCAAGTGCAGATAAGAATCAGCAAGCTTGCCTGGGCAGTTTGCCCTCAGTCTAATGGAAAGATGGTGGGGAGGCAGCAGGTATCTTGATGATAGCTCTCAGATGCCATTTGAAAGGCCCTGTTCCAGTCTACTCTAGAAGCAGCTTGGTATCCTTAGAGAATTACTGCTATCCTGCCTTCCTGGGAACTTCTTTTAGCTCTCTTGTATTTTTGTTTGCCCCTCTTGCATCCTTTTGGGGTGACTGCTTTATTATATTCTTCTGTAGCTTATTGAGAAACAGTGTGAGAACACTTTTTAGAACTTACATTTCTGGTCTTTATTCTTTAGATATTTGATAGTTTTGTATCAATGTAAATAAATACGCCTCTTCCTGGCTTTAGTTCTGTCAGTTTTTGTTTGATGATGCTGTTACTAATTGTGTATATATTTATTGATTGTATACACATTTATTTTTTTTTAAAGACTTCTTTTTAAAAAATTTTTTTTTATTATTATTTATCTTTGTATGTGTATGAATGTACTGTCTGCATGCAGGTCTGTGCACCCGTGTTGTGCAATGCCGTGGTGGTCAGAAGAAGGTCTCTGATTCCCCTGGAACTGGAGTTCTGCTGGAATTGGAGTTACAGACGGTTCTTAGCCGCCATATGGGTGCTGGGGATTGAACCTGGGTCCTCTGCAAGAGCGTCGGTGCTCTTAACTGCTAGGCTATCTCTCCAGTCCCGATTGTATACACATTTAAATTGTTCTAATTTTAAGATAAATTTTATTTGGGGAGCAGGGAGAACATATACCATGGCAAGTTTGTGGAGGTCAGACAGCCTGGGAAAGTGGTTCTCTTCTTCCACCATGTGGGGCCTAGGGAAGGACCTCTGGCCATCTGGCTTGGCGGCAAGCTCCCTTGCCTGCTGAGCAGTCTGGCCCGCCTGATTCTGGAGTCATTCTACTTTGCTGGAATGTCACATTCTATTCTCATTCCTTCAGTGGTTTGTCTTACTTTTTCATTGTGTTCTAAAATGTATATACTCTTGTCTTAAGGGATTTTTGAGATAGGATATATGTAATCCCAGCTGGCCTAGTATGAATTTGTGTCAGTTTCCCTGCTTTTGCCTCCCAGGTGCTAGAATTTATGGGTGTATGTTACTATGCCTGGCCTTAAATGTATTATTTTATTTTATTTCTTTAAGATTTATTTATGCCGGGGGCTAGAGAGATGGCTCAGTGGTTAAGAGTGCTGACTGCTCTTGCAGAGGACCTGGGTTTGATTCCCAGCACCCACATGGTGGCAAAGAACTGCCTTTAAGCTGGACATGGTGGCACATGCCTTTAATCCCAGCACTCGGGAGGCAGAGGCAGGCAGATCTCTGTGAGTTCAAGGCCAGCCTGGTCTACAGAGTAAGTTCCAGAACAGCTGGGGCTACAGGGAGACCCTGTCTCACACACACTCACACACACTCACACACACACACACACACACACGCACACTCACTCACACACACACACACACACACACACGATTTAAGAATACTTGCTGATCTCCTTGAGGACCTAGGTTCAATTCCAACACCTACAGGCCTGTTTGTAACTCCAGTTCCAGGGGACTTGACGACTTTTCTGGGCATTGCACACATGTGGGACATGTATGTATATGCAGACAAAACATTCATGCACATAATATAAAAATAATTCTTTTAAAAAGATATATGTATGGGGCTGGAGAGATGGCTCAATGGTTAAGAGCACTGACTGCTCTTTCAGAAGACCCAGATTCGATTCCCAGCACCCACATAGCAGCTAACAACTGTCTATAACTCTAGTTCCAGGGGAATCTGACACCTTCTTCTGACTCGGTGGGCATTGCATGACACGGGGCAATACATTCATACACAAAAATAAAAATAATAAATAAAAAAAAAGAGTGTTGGCTGAAGCTAGGCATGGTGGTGCACACCTTTAATCCCAGCACTCAGGAGGCAGAGGCAAGTGGATCTCTTGTGAGTTCAAGGCCAGCCTGTTCTACAAAGCGAGTTCCAGGACAGCTGGAGATACAGGTAGACCCTGTCTCAAAAAGATCCCCCCCCCAAAAAAAAGATACATATATTTATGGGGGCTTACTTGGCAGAGGCCAGAAGAGGATGTTAGATCTCCTAGAGCTGGAGTTACAGGTGGTTATGAGCTGCCTGTTCTGGACATTGGGAAATGAATTCAGGTCTTCTTAATTACTGAGCCATCTCTTCAGACCCTTTAAATGTCTATTTCAAAAAAATGTTTAAAGAAGATTTGTTTTTCTCCCATTTTGTTATTGCATCCAACTGATTCTTACTAGGCTTAATTTTGTTTTGGAGTGGTCTTTCAATAGTGATGATTTTTTATCATTTTTATTTTATGTATATGAGTATATTGGCTACATATGTATAACTGCATCTGTGTTGTGCAATTCCTGTGGAGGACAGAAGAGAGCATTGGATCCCCTGGGATCTTCGTTAGCTGCCATGTGGGTACTGGGAATTGAATCCTGGTCCTCTGCAAGAGTAGTCAGTGCTCATAACCGCTGAGCCAATTCTCTAACCCTTAATGTTAATTCTTAAAACATGACAATACATACATCACTGTAGATCAAGGGCTCTCAAACTATGGCCTGTTGTTCAGATAGCTTGATGCCTTCTTTGTGAATAGCTCACAAGCCTAGTTTTCACATTTTTAAATGGTTCTAGGAAAATTGAAAAAATATTGTGTGCTTTGAAAATTACATGAAATTCAAGTTTTGCTGTCTATAAATCAAGTTCTTTTGGAATACACCCAGGCCATTTATGTATAAATCATCTATGCCTCCTTCTGTTGTACAAGGGTGGAGTTGATTAGTTTCAGCAGATTAGCTTGCAAAATTTAAAATATTTATTACTCACCCCTTTTGGGAAGTCTGCCAGTTTATATCAGAAATATTCTCAGCACTTCAAAGATGGTCTGGTACATTCTGGTTTCCATTGTTTCTTTTGAAAAATAATCTGTCAGTTTATTGTTGTGCCTTTGAAGGCACTCCCTCTTTTCTTGTGCTTTTAGCAGTTTTATTATGATATATCTAAGTGAGGGGCTTTTGCTGTTCTACTTGGGGCAAGTGATTTTTTTTTGGGGGGGGGTCTTTTTGAGACAGGTCTCCCTGTAGCCTGAGCTGGCCTGGAAGTCACTATGTAGATCAAGGTGGCCTTGAACTCACTGAGATCCTTCTGTCTCTGCCTCTGCCTCCCAAGTGGTGGGATTAAAGGTGTGCAGCACCATGCCCAGCTTCTAATCTCTTTTATTAGTACAAAAATGATGCCTGTAATGAGCATCATCACTTCACTGGTAACAACAGACGCTGAACATTTTATGTCTGTGTGCTTTTCTCCACATACATACATGTGTGCACATGTGCACATGCACACAAGGAACAGAAAACATTTTATTCTAGATACCTATTAAATATAACAGGTATAGTGATCTAAATAAATGTCTTAATATTTTTAGAGCCGTGACAAGACAGTGAATGAGATGCACAGTTGGTGTTCTGTGTAAACTTTCATGGTGAATCATTAACATGGCAAGAGTAAGATTCTGTATCTTTGCTAAATCATCCAGAGCTAATCATTTTAGAATGAACACTGTATCATTTCAGGGATCAGTTTCATTCACCGATGTAACTGTGGACTTCACCCAGGAGGAGTGGGAGCAGCTGGACCCCTCTCAGAGAATTCTATACATGGATGTAATGCTGGAGAATTACAGCAACTTGCTCTCTGTAGGTAAGGACAGCTTTAGAATGTAGCATTTATGTCCTTTCTTGTTACCAAAAATTAGGGGCTTCTGAATTGATAACAGTGCAGCCTCCACAGTTCTCCCATCTTTATTTTCAAGGTTCCTGATGTCCAGGCAGTTAGGAGCTATGTTCTCTCAGCAGTGTCTCTAATAGTATGGAGCTGATTTTCCAGCTGGAATGACAAGAGTTGTAGCTAGTAGTAGAAGTCACTTCAGACTTCTAGGGAGGTACAACAAAGTGAGAAGCCAGAAGTGATTCTGAAAGGGTTTGAGATTGGAAAGGATTCATATATCTCAGCCTGGCCTTGAACCCTGTTTGTAGATGAAGATGACTTTGAATGTCTCCCTCCTGCCTTTATCTCTTGAGTGCTGTGGTTATAGGCATGCAGTGCCACTCCTGATTTTATGTGCTGGGGATTGAACCCAGGGCTTTTCATATATGCTAGGCAAGCACTCTACCAACTGAGCTACCTTTCTAGCCCCTTTCGAGATATTGAGTCTATTTTTCGCCAGGCGTGGTGGCGCACGCCTTTAATCCTGGCACTTGGGAGGCAAAGGCAGGCGGATCTTTGTGAGTTCAAGGCCAGCCTGGTCTACAGAGTGAGTTCCAGGACAGCTGGGGCTACGGGGAGACCCTGTCTCAAAAAAAGACCAAAAAAAAAAAAAGAATCTATTTTTCTTACCCTAAAACCTTTAAAGATGACTAAGGACTGATGGCCTGTCCCTCTCATCTCATCACACCTCCCTGTATCCATCTCTGTGTTTCTAGATACATGCCTAGCATATGTTTGTAATTGGTCTTATGCTTATTCTGTTTGCCAGATTGAGAATTATGTGCAGATCATAAATCCTGCTTGGGCATGGCTGCCTGCTGTAATTCCAGCCTTGGAACTTTGAAACAGGATCCTCAGAGCAAGCTGGCTAGTGAGACTAGACATATCTGTGAGCTCTGGGTTTGATTGAAAGACCTTGGCACATGCATACTACACACATGAAAATGGGCCTATGAGATGACTCAATGGATAAAGTCCTGGCCATATAAGCCTCATGACCTGAGTTTCATTCCCAGGACACATATAAAAGTAGAAGGAGAGAACTGACTCTGTAAAGATGTCAGCACCTTCCTGCATGATTTTGTTTGTTTGTTTGTTTGAGTCCAAGTCTCACAGTGCAGCTGCGGGTGACTGGAACTCACCATGTATCCTGGCTACCCTTGAACTCCCAGAGATCCATCTGGCTCTGCTTTCTAAGTGCTAGGATTAAAGGAATGTGCTACTATGCCAGGCCAATATAATATGTTTTTAAAGTCAGTTTGGTCTAAGAGCTATAGCTCAGTTAGTTGAGGGCTTGCCTAGCATACACAAAGCTCTGGGTTTAAGTCACAACACCTCATAAAAAAAACTGAGCATGGGGCTGGAGAGATGGTTAAGAGCACCGGCTGGTCTTTTTTAAAAAATTTTTTTGGTATTTTTGAGACAGGGTCTCCCTTTAGTCCCAGCTGGCCTGGAGCTCTCTCCATAGACCAGGCTAGCCTTGAACTCACAGAGATCTGCCTGCCTCTGCCTCCTGAGTGCTGGGATTAAAGGCATGCACCACTACGCCCAGCTAAAGACCCAGGTTCAGTTCCCAGCACTCAAATGGTGGGTAACAGATGTCTCTAATTTCAAGTTCCAGGGGATCTGACACCTTCTTCTGGCTTCTATGGGCATTGCACAACACAAGTACACTTAGATACATTCATGTAAAGCACTCATACACATAAATACAAATAAAAAATATATTTTTAGGGGCTGGAGAGATGGCTCAGCTGTTAAGAGCACTGACTGCTCTTGCAGAGGACCCGGGTTCAATTCCCAGCACCCACATGGCGGCTAAGAACTGTCTTTAAGGGGGTGGGGGGGAAGGGAAAGGGCAATATGCCTGAACTGAATTGGAAAATGATGTATGAAATGCACAAAGCATCAATAAAAAAAACAAACAAACAAACAAAAAGAACTGTTTTTAACTCCAGTTCCAGGGGAATCAAACACCCTCTTCTGACCTCTACAGCATTGCATGAAATGGGTGCACAAACCTACATGTAGGCAGTATACTCACATAAGAAGTAAATAAATAAATAAATAAATAAATAAGAACTATTTTAAACTGAGCACGATAGTACACCCTTATAATCCTAGCATTTGGAATGTGAGGCAAGAGAACTGGGAGGGCCATCCTCTGCAATATAGTAAGTTGGAGGCCAGCCTGGGATACAGGAAACCCTGTCTTAAAAAAAAAGTCGGGGGACCAGATATGTGACACATGCCTGAAATCACAGAACTTGGGGGACAGAAGCAAGAGGTTTGCAAGTTTTAGGCCAGCCTTGTCTACATAGTGAGACCTTGCTTTAAAAGGAAAAAAAAAATGGAAATTCATGTCAATGAACAGAATAGAAACCAGAGGAAAGCAGGCAGACCAGTGCTGGCGCTCACAGTAATCTAGAGTCAGTGTTGGTAGCCAGCCTCAGTTCAGCCTAGGTTTGTCCATGTACCACTTTTGTCATCTTGGTTTCTTGGCCTATGTGCTCACTGTCCATTGTCCTGAGGATATTGTGAAGACTTCATTCCTGGGATGGCCATCCTTCCCTTGTCATTTACCTTTGTTTTGTTTTTGCTTGGGGCCAAGGGTAGGGTTGTTGTTGAGCCAGCCTTTGAATGCATGCCAGTCTTTCTGCTCTGCCTTTCTGAGTGTCTGTCAGGATTATAGGCTTGAGCCACATCATCCAGGTCTGATCTTGCTTTTATTTTGCTCACTTTCTACTAACTCTGGGGTCATTTTATCATCTGACAATGTTGTGCTGTGTCCATTGACAGTTCCTTTTTTGGGGGACAGGGGTCACAATGTTTTTATAACTCTGTATTTTCCTTTCAAGGTTTAAGAGATCAGAAAGTTTTGCATTGGAGATTTTTCTTTTTTCTTTTCTTTCTTTCTTTTGAGACAGGGTATCCTGTAGTCCTGTAGCCCAAGTTGGTATGTAAACCAGGCTGTCCCGGCACTCCCAGAGATCTGCCTGCTTCTGCCTGTCTCTGCCTACCAAGTACTGAGTTCAAAGGCATGTACCACCATGCCTGGAAGGAATTTTTTTTTAAGCCTGGGATACTAGGTCCCAAACTAAAGAGTGAGCTCTGTGATGTGAAGACTTGTGGGGACTTTGCATTCTGTAACTCAGAAGAAGGATTGAGAAAGTACATTTCATTGTGCTCTCTCCTAGAAGTGTGGAAGGCTGACGACCAGATGGAGAGGGACTACAAAGACCCTGATGAGCAGGCGAAGCAGTTTCTGTTTCTCAAGAACCAGTCACCAACTGAAGAAAGAGGTAGTCTCTTTGGAAAAACATTAAATCTGAATGCAGACTTTGTGTCATTAACACAAGTCCCCTATAAATATGATTTATATGAAAAAACTTTGAAATGTAATTCTGACTTGCTTAATAGTAATAGAAGATGTATAAGAAAGGAAGGTAGTGAATGCGATGGATTTGGGAAACCAGTTTTTTATCTGAAGCAAGAGAAAACCCATCCTGGAGTAGAATACTCCAAATATAACGACAGTGGAAAAGCTACCAGCCATAAGGAAGTCATTTTTAAACATCAGAAAATTAAGAACTTGGTTCAACCTTTTATTTGTAATTACTGTGACAAGGGCTTCTCCTTTAAGTCACTCCTCATTAGTCATAAGAGGATACACACTGGAGAAAAACCCTATGAGTGTAATGTTTGTAAGAAAACCTTCTCCCACAAGGCAAACCTTATCAAACATCAGAGAATTCATACTGGGGAGAAGCCCTTTGAGTGTCCTGAGTGTGGAAAGGCATTTACCCATCAGTCAAACCTCATTGTGCACCAGAGAGCACACATGGAAAAGAAGCCTTATGAATGTAATGAGTGTGGCAAGACATTTGCTCAGAAGTTTGAACTCACCACACACCAGAGAATTCATACAGGAGAGCGACCCTATGAGTGTAACGAATGTGCAAAAACCTTCTTCAAAAAATCAAACCTCATCATACATCAGAAAATTCACACGGGGGAAAAGCGCTATGAATGCAGTGAGTGTGGAAAGTCGTTCATCCAGAACTCGCAGCTCATCATCCACATGAGAACTCACACAGGAGAGAAACCCTACGAATGTATTGAATGTGGCAAAACCTTCAGCCAGAGATCAACTCTTAGGTTACATTTGAGAATCCATACAGGAGAGAAACCCTATGAGTGTGCTGAGTGTGGAAAGGCCTTCAGCCGCAAGTCCCGACTCAACGTCCACCAGAGGGTTCATGTAGGGGACAGATCCTGAGGCTGCAGCAGGGCTGTACTATGGAATACCTTGCATCAGAATCTTCCCGGGGGGGAGCAGCCTTCACGAAGGCATTGAAGGAGCTTGGCAGTTCGCACTGAGATACAGTCAAATTCAAAAATTGAAGGAAAAAAAAGGATCCAATGGGAACATTATACTGCGGGTTTGATGTTCAGCTAAAAACTCCATATCAGAATGCATCCAGTTGTAAATAGACGCACCCTCCTGTACTTCAGTATGCCATCTTGTTTTGTTTTCATGCTGCTGGGGATGAAACACGGGGCCTTGTTTGTGCTCGGCAAATGCTTTATCACTGATCTACACCCCAATCCACAGTGAGCTTTTCAAGGCCTGAATAAATTGAATATTCCAGGAAACATCACAAAATATATGTAAACAATGCTCTGGGTATTTATATGTAAGAATGTGCCATAAAACAAATTGTGTTTTAAGTCTGTATATGAATTTAATAGTCACTAGGAATTTGAAATTCTTCTGTGGTATTAGGACACATCTAACAAGGTTTCCCATACTAAACATTACGTGTGTGTGTGTTTCAGTACCTTTCCAGCCCAGTAAGCATTCCAGATGAAATACATGACAGATTTTAAAGTAGCATGCAGCCCATGTTTTTCCCCTACTGCTTACTGGCATATGTCAGTTGGTGTAACCATTGTTGAACTGCCTCTTCACTAAAGAGCAGATGGTATTGCTGGAGTTTTAACCTGCTTCTAGGTATGAAGATTTTCTAGCAGCATTTGTAAACATGTACAAGTTATGAGATGAAAAGATGTGGAGTAAAAGGAGGCAATGTGAGCTCTGAGACTCTTGGTACTATGTATCTGTGGTGTCAGTAGAGAGTGCCCTCATCCATGCTCTTTTTGTTGTTCTTTTTCCCCCATGAGGTGTTTACATACAAATGCATGTCTATTTCAAAAATACTATATAGGTCAGAGAAGTATTTTTTGTATATTCCCATTTTCTCTTAATGCTTTATAAATTGTTCTGCAAAAATTAAAAATTGGGTAGGGTGCTTATGTAGCTCACAAATGTTACATTTCAGAGACTTAAGAGAAAAAATGTCGAATTATGTTCCATTACTTTTTTTGTTGTTGTTGTTCCATTACTTTTTATCGTTCCCATGTGTATAATCCACTTTAGAAATGGATTTTGCTGTATTCTGACACTTAGAGGTGGTGTGTCTCCTCTGTTTCACTCATGTCAACATAGAGCAGTCCCCTTTGAAACCTGACTTGGCTTTTTTTTTTGTCTTTTCAAGACAGGGTCCTCCTGTAGCCCCAGCTGTCCTGGAACTCACTATGTAGACCAGGCTGGCCTTAAACTGAGAGATCCACTTGCCTTTGCCTCCCAAGTGCTGGGATGAAAGGGATGTGCCACCACACCCAGCCCACCTTTAAGTATCCAAAACTCCACAATACCATTAGACTTTCATAACATTTAAACTCCACAAGTTAGACTTTCATAACATTTAAAAAATTTTTTTCCATAACTGAAAAAGTTTCATTTTAGGCTTGATTCATTAAAAATTTTTTTGATTTATTTTTATTTTATGTGTATGAGTATATTTCTTGCATGTATGTAAGTACACCCGTGTAGTGCAATCCCTGAAGAGGTCAGAAGAGGGCGTCAGATCCTCTAGAGCTGGAGATATATATTGATGGTTGTTAGCTGCCATGTGGGTGCTGGGAACTGAACCTAGATCCCATGCTGATTTCAAATTTACAAATTCAGATATTTTTCATCACACATTAGAATAAAAATAGTAACCACAACTGGATTTTTATTTTGAAGATTATTGATTCTGCCTTTTAACAAGAAAATACACATATACACACTTATGTATATATACACACACATACACCATTTCTCATCAAACCAGGAATTTTTGTTCCTGGGAATCTGAAAAAAAAAAAAAGTACCAGTATTTAAGATTTTATGTTTATCATTGTGTAGTACGATTTTGGTAAATACCAAAAAATAACCATTATAAAGGAATGCTTGAATAAGTTATAGTAAAAATAAGCCATGGCTGAAGGATTTTTCATTGAAAAGTGTATAGGAGCAAAACTCTTCCAGGTCAGATGAGAAAGTATGAGAATATTAACAATTTTTGTAAAATAAAGATCTAGAGACCTTACATCTGTGTATGTTGGTGTCTGCCTCTGGTCGCCCAGCTTTTTACATGGGTGCTGGGCTCAAACTCGGGTCCTCACGCTTGCGTGGCAGCACTTCACCCTGGCATATTTTCTTTATGAAATCTTTGTTCTGTCTGTTCTGGTCTGCTAAATGCTTCTACCCCACACCTTTGGCTTGTCATGCCTGATGTGCTGGTTGGACACTGGTGATCACAGCCTGAAGGACTTCTGGTCTCCTTGCTCTCTCGTCCTCTCCACTCTGATGCTTGTGGCAGTCAGCTGACAGGCCTGTGGCTAGGGCTGCTCTCCAGTGAAATCAGAAGTCCTTCAGGCTCTGATCAAGACCCATTGTGCGTCAGGCCACACACTAAGACTTCCGTCAGCCCTCTGTGGGAAGCCTTTCAGTTTACTACTAAAGGACCCTGGCCAAGGCTGCATTTTGGTGGCACCTGTAGGTAACAGAACAAGGGGGGTGGCCTGCTCTGTTCTGGAAGGTTAGGGGCAACTTTTCTTCATTCTGGGAGCCCTCTCACTCTGACCACAGCAGCTCATCAGGCAGATCTGCATATATCACGGGCATTCTCTTCCCGCTTCTTTTCCCCATCCCAGCATTTCCTGCTGTTCTCCAGAGCTGGAGAGAACAGTGTCATGGCTGGTGGTGTTTGTGCATGCTGTGTGCATACCATTTCCCCCTCCTGGCCCGACTTCCTACTCTAAGAGACCTATAGGTAACTAGGCTTTCACATTCCCCCAGGATGGTGAGTATCCCCTTCCATTCAACCAATTCTTGGCCAGTTCTGTTGGTAAAGATTTTCCTTGCAGTTAGGGCCAGCATGGCTAACTGGATGGGTTTGGCTCTGGAGCCAACCATCTTTGCCTCTACAGTTTGGGAGAGTTTCTGTTCTCCAGGCTCACCACAGTGTAGAGCAATCTTCAGTCAAGTCAGTGTGCTGAGACCAGGTCTCACCCCTGACAATGGGGGGTGGGGGGGTCCACTGCCCTTGAGAGATGCCTTCTGGGTGAATGTCATCTCTGGAGTGATCCACCCAGGGGTCTCAGGTCCCCTATTTCAATCTGATTCATCCCTGGGATATATTCTCAAAAATTAGTCTACATTTGATCCTTGGACTGTAAGAAAATTGTTTTCTTTTAAATAAAATTGGGTCCTTGTATCCATTCCCAGACCAAGAGTTCTGGCCACCTCATGGCACACTGGGCTGTCACTGCCTCCTAGAGCTAGAGCTCGTGTCCCTTATGAAAGGACTCGGATCCTTTTTTATTTTTGCCTTTGTGCCTTGTCACAGGACCCTCAGATGTGGGAGGTTCTGTTACATGTGTCTGACTAGGTCTTATACTATCCCACCTTCCCTAAACTCAGCCCCAGGTGACATCTGTGAGGACCATTTTTGTGTACACTCAAGTGCCTGCTTAACCTCCAACTTCCCTGCTACAGCCACCTTCCACCTGACAACTGTGCTAACACCCCTCCTTCCTTCACAAGTCCCCTTCCCCCTCCCTTCTCCACCTGCAGAACGTTCTCCAGCTGCCCCCCCTCACTTGGGCATGCTTTTCCACACACCCCGAGAACTCAGGGAACAATTAAAAGCCATCCCCCTCCATCCTTTACAAGTGACTAAAGGGGACCTTGGCACCATCTGAGTGCATATCCTCTTCCCTGTGACCTGTCCCAAGTCTAATTAGGATACCTCCACTTTGATTAAGTAATTCAAAGGCTCCATTGTGGCCTTTGATAACCTGATAACCTGGCAAGACAATCACTTGCCGTACACACAAGGAAGTCTGTTAGGTGGTTTTTAGTTCATGCCTGGGCTGAGGAAGTTTATGCGGATAGCCCAGTTACAGCCAAGCCATTGCTGTGCCTGATACAGAGCCCTACCGATCATATCAGGCCACTGACAAAGGGAGTGATGGGGGAAGGGCCTGTTGGGACTCTTATCTGCCTATTAGAGAGGATAACTATAACAAGTTGCAGGAGATAGGAAGTTTCCAAGAACCCGACACTGTATCCAGGCTAGCTAGAAAAGTCCCTCTCCCAGCAAGAATAGGCCAGCCTCCATCCAAGACCCAAAGACTACACTCAAGTCAAACCTAAAGAAACATGTTCCATGGGCATGGTTGTGAACACCTGTAATCCTAGCACTTGGGAGGCAGAGGCAAGCGGATCTCCGTGAGTTCAAGACCAGCTTGGACTACATAGTTCTAGGACATTCTAGGACCCCTGGGGCTACAGGAAGACCCTGTCTCAAAAAGACCAACAAACAACAACAACAATATTCCTGACATTGTTCATTGACTGTGAAGAGCTCAGTGAGGGAAGTCCCTCTATGGAAGACTGACAGAGCCATGAGGCAATACAGAGCCTGTGTGTGGATGAACCTTAGGTAACTTGAGGTGTGGCTAGGGCTAAATTATGGTCTGTATTTGTAGAGGATGCCCTGGTCACCTCTGCAGTTCAGCCTTCATTCCTCATTCCTATTGATGGCAAGACCCAACCAGCCCACTTTACACCCTCTTAGCCTGTACGATAGACAGCTTTGCATTCATTCTCCTAGGTAGGGACATCTATCTAAACTTCAAACCCAGATGAAGTTTTTTAAACTCAAGGGGCTTTTTTTTTTTTGGCATTTCTGACCCTGAGTCCTCTGTCTATAATGGCCTGGGGCTCTCTGGAGCCCCAAATACTATAGTCTCTTCTGTAGACCCCTATTTCATTCAATAAATATATCCCCCAAAATGTCTGGGATACCTTCATGCCTGCCTGAACATTCCTGTCACAATTGGTTTTAAGGACCTAAAACTTCACCTGAAGGCCCTAGTATTTTTTTTTTTGTTGTTGTTGTTTTGAGACAGGGTCTTCCTGTAGCACCAGCTGGCCTGGAGCTCCCTATGTAGACCAGGCTGGCCTCAAACTGACAGAGATCTGCCTGCCTCTGCCTCTCAAGTGCTGGGATTAAAGGTGTGCACCACCAAGCCTGGTTTTTTATGCCTTCGTAAGGATGCTTGCTTTTGTATTTCCCATCCATGTAGACTCTTAATTCCTATTTGCCTTTTGTGGGGGAGGGCTTTTTGAGACAGGATTTCCCTATAGCCCCAGCTGGCCTGGAACTTGGTATGTAGACCAGGCTAGCCTTGAACTCAGAGGAGATCCTGCTGCCTCTGCCTTCCAAGTGCTGGGATTAAAGGCATGTGCCACCACACTCTGTTTGCCTTTTAGGGCAGACCCCCTCCACCCAAGTTGCCCAGCAGCTTACTTGGACTGTCTTAACTCAGGGATACCCCCCCCCCTTTTTTTTTAAACCGGGCCTAACCAAAGACCTGTGCTTCCTTAAATTTTCCCCTGGGAATAGCCAGACAAATCCACTTAAGATCAAAGCATTGTCCATACTAAAAACTGGCCTCAAGTGGATGTAAGTTTTCTCTTTCTTTGTTTTTAAAATTTTTTAATTTATTATTTTTAAATTTATTTGTTTTTGTGTGTGTGTGTTACTAATCAAATCTAGACCCTATCCCCCACCCCACCAGAGCTCATGTATTCTGCCAAACATGTTTTTCATCTCGTTCTCGGTCTTTCTCAAAATTCTCCATGTGGAAGTTGACTGTTTTGAGCAGAAGTTCACCATTTCAGTCAGTTCTTTGATGCAGTCCTTTCTGTTGTTGTTGTTTCCAATATGCATCACTCCCAACTACTTGGACAAAAGCTCAAGGGGCCATGCACAAGAAATACAACTAGGTAATTGGCACTAGCATCCACAGATGAGGGATACCATTCATCGTTTGTTTTTCTGGGACTGTGTTACTTCACTCAGCATGATATCTTCTAGCTCCAGCCATTTACCTACAAAGCTCATGATGTCATCTTTCTTTACTGCTGCATAGAACTCCATTGTGTAGATGTACCACATTTTCTCTATCCACTCATCAGTTGAGGGGCATCTGGGTTGGTTCCAGCTCCTTGCTATTGTGAAGAGAGCTGAAATAAACATGGCTGTGCATGTATCTCTGCGGTGGGATGAGTCTTGTGGGTACATGCCCAGGAGTGGTATGGCTGGGTCGGGTGGCAAGTTCATTCCAAGTCTTCCAAGGGTTCTCCACACTGCTTTCCATAGTGGCTGCACGAGTTTACATTCCCACCAGCAGTGGATGAGTGTTCCTCTTTCCCCACAACCTCTTCAGCACTTGGTATCATTTGTTTTCTTGACCCTAGCTAGTCTTATTGGTGGCTGAGAACCAACTGTAACTCCAATTCCAGGAGAACTCCAGTTCCAGGGGAATCCAACAACTTCTTCTGACCTCCGCGGCATTGCACGACACGGGTGCACAGACCTACATGCAGATAGTACATTCATACACATAAAAATAAATAAATAAATAAATAAACAATATTTGGGGCTGGAGACATGGCTCAGTAGTTAAGAACACTGGCTGTTCTTGCAGAGGATCCAGGTTCAATTCCCAGTGCCTACATGGTGGCTAACCATCTGTTTTTAGGGGATCAGTACTCTCTTCTGACCTCAGGCATTGTATGACACAGGTACAAGTACATACATGTAGGCAATACACTCATATGCATAAAAAATAAGAATACATTAAAAAAAAAAAAGAAACAAGGGGCTGGAGAGATGGCTCAGCAGTTAAGAACATTAGCTGTTCTTGCAGAAGATGGGTTTGGTTCCCAGCATCCACATAGTGGCTAACCACCATCCATAACTCCGGTTCCAGAGGATCAGACACTCTTCTGAGTTCCTCAGGCATTGCCACAACATGGATGCACTTACATACATGGAGCCAACACACTCATACACATCATCATCATCATCATCATGCCAAAATAAGAATGAGTTACATGTTGTCACCAAGATACACATCAGACATTCTAAAAGGAAAAGTCAATACAAAACAAATGAAACAAGCCAATATTATTATTTAAAAGATTCATTACATACTTTAAATTGTGTGTGTGTGTGTGTGTGTGTGTGTGTGTGACTTTGAGTATGTGCTTGTGCACAAAGTTGCCTGTTAAGGGCAGAGGTATCAGATCTCCCTAAAGCTGGAATTAAAAACAGCCACCTGACATGGATGCTGGGAACTGAACTTAGGTCTTCTGCAAGAGCAACTAAGAGTTCTTAACCACTGAACCATCTCTGCAGCCTTGTTTTGGCTTTTTGAGACAGAGTCTCACTATGTAGCCCTGGCTGGCCTGGAACTCACTATGTAGATCAAGCTTGCTTCAAACTCAGAGATCTGCCTGCCTCTACTCCCCAAGTGCTAGGATTAAAGTCATCTGCCACCATACTAGGTTAGCATTATTTTTCTTTTTTTTTTCTTTTTTTTTAATTTTTTTATTAATTTTTTATTTATTTCTGTATGTGTATGAATGTACTGTCTGCATGCAAGTCTGTGCACCCGTGTCATGCAATGCCGCGGAGGTCAGAAGAGGGTCTCGGATTCCCCTGGAACTGGAGTTCTCCTGGAATTGGAGTTTCAGACGGTTCTCGGCCGCCATGTGGGTGCTGGGGATCGAACCCGGGTCCTCTGTAAGAGCGGTCGGCGCTCTTAACCGCTAGGCCATCTCTCCAGCCCCCTAGCATTATTTTTCTTATAACAGAAGTCAAGCCAAAATAAGTCAGAAAATATAAAGAAGGCCACTACATATTAATAAAAGGAATAATCCATCAAAAGATACAATCATTGTTAACATATATGCATCAAACATGATTGGACCTAAAAGGACATATAGGTGTTGATCTATACTAGAGGGTGACTTTGATACCTCATTCTGTTCAGTAGATAGGTCACCCAGACTAACAACCAACAAAGAAACTTCAGAGTTAAATCTGGTCCATGTTTATAATTCCCACACTCAAGAGACTGAGGCAGGACTGTCATGAGTTTGGGGATAGCCTGGGCTATATACCAAGACCCTGTCTGAAAGAAAATCCAGAGCTGGAGAAGTGGGTCAGCCGTTAAGAACACTGGCTGTTCTTTCAGAGGACTCAGGTTTTATTCCCAGCACCCACATGGCATCTAACAACAGTCTATAACTCCAGTTCCAGGAGACACGATGCCCTCTTCTGACCTCTGCAGGCATTGCACGACATTGCACCCACCTACATGCACGCAATGCACTCATATACATAAAATTAAATTTAAAAAAAGGGGGGCTGGAGAGTAGCTCAGTGGTTAAGAGCACCAACTGCTCTTGCAGAGGACCGGGGTTTGATTCCCACCACCCACATGGCAGCTAAGAACTATCTTTAACTCCAGTTCCAGGAGATACGATGCCCTCTTCTGACCTCCACACCATTGCATGACATGGGTTCAGACAGTACACTCATACACATAAAAATAATTAATTAATTAAAAAATATTTTAAAAATTTAAAAACAGCAATGAAATCTAGGGGATTGCTAGTAAATACTTTGAAAACCTACATTCCAAAAGACTAGAAAATCTATAAGATACAGACAGGTTCCTAGACAAATGATCTTCAAAAGTGAATTGAGAAGATAGAAACAATTCAAACAGAACTGTAATAAGTAATGAAATTGAAATAGTAGAGTCTCCAAACAAAGAAAAGCCCAAGAACAGATGGATTCACAACTGAAACCCATTATTATTTTGGGGGGGAGGGGTCTTTTTTTTTTTTTTTTTAAGACAGTATCTCCTTATAGCTCCAGATGTCCTGGCACTCACTATGTAGACCAGGCTGGCCTTGAACTCACAGAGATCTGTGCACACCTTTAATCTCACCTCTCAAGTGCTGGGATTAAAGGTGTGTACCACCATGCCCAGCCCATTTAAAAATATTTTACTTATTGTTATAATTATTATTTATTTATTTTTGGACTTTTTGAGACAGGGTCTCCCTGTAGTCCCAGCTGTCCTGGAACTCCCTATGTAGACCAGGCTGGCCTTGAACTCATAGAGCTCTGCCTGCCTCTGCCTCCTTGATGCTGGCATCAAAGGCATGCTCATCATATTTATTATTTTTATTTTACGTGTATGAGTGTGTTGCTTGCATGTGGGTAGGTGCACCCATGTCCTGCGATGCCCATGAGGACAAGAGAGGGTGTCTGATCTTCTGGAACTGGAGTTATAGATGGTTGTTAGCTACCATGTGGGTGCTGAGATTTGAACCCCGGTCCTCTGCAAGAGGAGTCAGTGCTCTTAACTGGTAAGCCATCTCTCCAGCCCCCTGAAATACATTCTTTTCAAGTGCACATAGTACATCTCTAGGTTCATTCCCCAGTACCACAATAGACAGACAAACAGACAGATTAACAGGATGCCTCAGTAGGTAAAGATGCTTTCTGTGCAAGTGTGGAGACTTGAATTCAGTTGCAGTGTGCTGTCCTCTTACATCCAGATGCACAATGTGGCGCACACACCTATGCATACACAATAGCAATAATTTAAAAATAAATCATATTACTGGAGATGGTGGCCCACACCCTTAATCCCAGTGCTCGGGAGGCAGAGGGAGAGGATCTCTTTGAATTCAAGGCCAGCCTGGTCTACATAGTAAGCTCTAGGCCAGCTGGTACTAAAGGGAGACCCTGTCTCAAAAAGACAAAAAAAAAATAATTATGGAGCTGAGGAGATGGCTGAGCAGCTAAGAGCACTGTCTACTCCTGCAGAGAACCCAGGTTCGATTCTTGGCACCCACGTGACAGCTAACAACTGTCTATAACTCTAGTTCCAGGAAATCTAATGCCCTCTTTGACCTCCAAGGACATTGCAGGACAGAGATGCACTTACACACAAGCAGGCAATACACTCATACACACAGAAAACAATAAATAATAAATTTATTTATTTTTTGGTCTTTTTGAGACAGGGTCTCCCTGTAGCCCCAGCTGGCCTGGAACTCACTCTGTAGACCACGCTGGCCTTGAACGCACAGAGATCCACTTGCCTCTGCCTCTTGAATGCTGGGACTAAAGGCATGTGCCACCATGCCGGGCTATTTTTAATTTTTATGTGTATGAGTGTATTGCCTGCATGTATATTAGTGCCATCCATCCTGCCCTGCATCTGCTTTTTATCTGGGTTCTGGGACTCAAACTCAGGTTTTTAGGCATGACAAGTGCTTTGACCTTCGGAGTCATCTTGCGATGCCTCCCCTGGCCCTTTTGTATTTTTGAGAGAGGGTTTCACTTAAGTACAGGGTGACCTAGAACTCACTTTGTATTTCAGACTAGCATCAGAAGTGTGGCAATCCACCCACTTCGGGTTCACAAGTGCTGGACCCACGGGCTCGTACTGCCCACCTGGCTCCTTTGATTACTGTTTTGAAACCAGGAAGTGTCCTGCTCCTGTAGCTTTGTATTCTGTTTGTTCAGAGGTTGCTTTAGCTATTTGGGGTCTTTGTGTTTTCAAAACAAATTTTAGGATTTTAAAAAATTTATATGAGGATCGTCTGGAATTTTCATAGGGCTTGCATTACATCTCTAGGTTGTTTTGACTAATTTCATCAGTACTGATTCTTCTAATCTGTGAACACAAGGTAGCTTTCCACTCGATTGCATCTTTAAAAATTTTTTTATTAGATGAATGTGTATATTCCCAACTTGTATGTAAGTACGCCTGTGTTGTACAATGCCCTTGGAGGTGAGAAGAGGGCTTTGATTCTCCTGAAATGGGAGTTATGGTTGGTTGTTACCCGCCATGTGGGTGCTGGGAATTGAACCTGGGACCTCTGTAAGAGCAGCCAGTGCTTTTAACTGCTGAGCCATCTCTCCAGCCCTTCAATTGCATTTTTTTTTTTTTTTTTTTTTTTTTTTTTTAGACAGGGTTCTCCCTGTAGCCCAGCTGTTCCCTGGAACTCACTTTGTAGACCAGGCTGGCTTTGAACTCACAAAGATCTGCCTGCCTCTGCCTCCCAAGTGCTAGGATTAAAGGTGTGCGCCACCATGCCCGGCTTCAATTGCATTTTGTAACTACGCTGGCAGCAGAGTACTTGAAAAGGAGACACTTGTGCTTTGGCTATCAGATTATTGAAACAATGAGCCCCAAAGAATTAATATTTCCCCAGGAATCCCATGCTGGGCAAAGAGAAAGACTGAAGCCTGTGTTTCTTGTTATGCAGACTTTAGCTATATACATGCACTCATGTACAGATATTGTGTGCATATTTTTAGCCCCAGCTGTCCTGGAACTCACTTTGTAGACCAGGATAGCTTTGAACTCACAGAGATCTGCCTGCCTCTGCCTCCCGAGTGCTGGGATTAAAGGCACATGCTACCACACCTGGCTTATATATATTTTTCCAGTGGGCTTTTGAACTAATTAATACATTTCCTTCTGATTTTTCATACTACCTAAGCATTATTTATGTTCTCCCTCCCTCCCTCCCTCCCTCCCTCCCTCCTCCCTTCCCAGTTAAAGGAGCCCCATTTTCCCTGTGATAAAACCTGCCTCCTATTATCTACATTCTCGTGCTCCTTCCCTCTGTTTTCCCCCTCGGCTCCTTGTATAACCCTTCCTTCTTCCTTCCCAGTTAAATACCCTATCTCCCCCTTGATAACACCTGTCTCTTAACTATCCCCCTCTCACCCAGCCCCTTTCTACCTACCTTCTTCCTTCTTGCCTTATAATTTTTTATAAGATAATTTGTACCCATAAAACTCCTCCTCCCATGAATTGTATTGAGTCAAAAACATAATCACCATTCTTAGTGTCTAGACTAATGCTTATTTATCCTTTTACACCATAAAGCCATGAAAATGGATGTGATTGTTAGGTAATTAACATCAGCTTACATAGGCTGATGTAAGGCAGACTCTCTTAATTACTTAAGTTATTGTCTACAGTTCTTTCATGGGTATAATATATGCCAGAGACTGAGGTAGCAAAGAGAGCTTGCATTCGACATTCATTGTTCACAGAGTGAAACCTTTTATACAATAAAAACCAGGGAAATCAATGGAAACAATGCAAGCCAAGGCCTTTATTACTGTAAATTAGCAAATTACACAGGCCTTAAGGAAACAGAATGCTGAGCTCTGTGACTACAAAGTTGAGCGCCAGGGCTGTTTCATGAACTGTTCACTTCTGTGCCCTGAAGAGGCTGTGTGTGTGTGTGTGTGTGTGTGTGTGTGTGTGTGTGTGTGTGTGTATGTGTGTGTGTGTGTGGCTAATCCTGGGTGTCAACTTGACTGGATCTGGGATTAACTAAAATCAGAGACAGAGACAGAGAAAGACAGGATTTCATGTAGTCCATGCTAGCCTTGAACTCACTATGAAACTGAAGATGGATTTGAACTACAGATTCTTCTGCCTCTACCTCCCAAGGGATGGGAGGCCTGCACCAGCACAACTGGCTCAATTGTCTTTCTGGCAGCATTTGCCTCACCTGAGGCAAGACAGAAAGACATAGAAATTTAAGAGGATACAGGGAAAAAAGAAGCCTTTCAGTCCAGATTGTGGCTGGGAGCCAGAAATTTCAGTACAAATGAGCGAGCCAAGATGGCTTGCAGGCTGCATTCTCTCTCAAAAGGGGCATCTCAGAAAGGATGTTGAAAACAGCACACAACACGTGGTGACACCTTTAATCCCAGCATTCGAGATACAAAGGCAGGCAGCTGGGGCTACATACTCTCTGAGAGTTCAAGGCCAGCCTGGTCTACATAGGAAATTCCAGGCCAGCTGGGGCTACATAGTGAGACCCTGTCTCGACTTGCATGCAGACAGTACATTCATACACATACGGAAATAAATAAAATTAATAAAAAAAATTTTTTTTAAAAAACTGAGAACCAAACAGCAGTAGCAGTAAACAGCAAATAATAAAAAGCCACAGCAAGCTGGAGAGATGACTCAGGGTTAAAGCACTGGCTGCTTTTGCAGAGGACCCAGGTTTGGTGGCTAAGAACTGTCAGTAATAACAGTTCTAGGACCCTTTTGTGGCTTCCACAGGCATTGCACATAAAACACTCATATAAATTAATTAATTACTTATTTAAAAACCCAGCAAGTAAACTGTGCTTACTTAGGATGAGAATGTTTGTAACCTTAGTGTGTGGCTAATCCTGGGTGTCAATTTGACTGGATCTGGGATTAACTAAAATGAGAGAGAGAACTTCTGATTGGATCGTTTGGAGCTGGAAGATCCACCCTAAGTGTGGCCATCACCTTCTGATGGCAGCTGGTATAAAAGGCCGCAGCAGAAGGGAGCTCTTGCCTTTTTGCTGCTGGCCTTCTCTCTGATTGGTGAGTTTGTCTTGCTGCTGTGACCAGTTCCTTGGATTCCAGGGTAAACTGAAGACTGGCAGATATCCCGGAATCTATCAGACTTTCAACGCCAGGTTGGAACTACTGAGACATCCAGCCTGTGGACTGAGCAACTACCGGATTCTCAGCCTCTCCAGTGTGCTGCAGCTATTGTTGGACTACTTGGACTCTATCCTGGGAGCTGATCTAATAAATCCATATATATTCTACCGATTCTGTTTCTTTAGAGAACTTTGGCTAATACCCTTGGCTTTTGACTATATTGGCACATCTCTCTCATCTTTAAACTCAAACAGAACATAACCTTATAAAGCTACCTTAATATTCCTTCACAAAAGGAAAATCTTTAAGAGAAATAAATAAGCCAGCTCACATATATATATATAGATAGAGAGATATAGATATATTATTTTTTTTTTTTTTTGGTTTTCTTTTCGAGACAGGGTCTCCCTGTAGCCCCAGCTGTCCTGGAACTCACTTTGTAGACAGGCTGTCCTTGAACTCACAAGATCCCGCCTGCCTCTGCCTCCCAAGTGCTAGGATTAAAGGCGTGCGCCACCACGCCTGGCTTTTTTTTTTTTGGTCACCAGCTCACATATTTTTAAATTTTGCTGAAACCTTTAAGCCTTGAGCTGACAAGATGACTCCTTGGGTAGGGGCAGCCGCCACTAAGCCTGATGGTGGGAGGAGAGAGCTGACTCCAAGTCGTTCTCTGACCTCCACACGTGTGCTACCGCACACACATATACACACACATTCACACATGCACACATACACACAAAATATTAAAAAATAAAGCTTTAGTGCCAGGCGTGGTGGTGCATGCCTTTAATCCTAGCACTTGGGAGAAAGAGGCAGGTGGATCTTTGTGAGTTCAAGGCCAGCCTGGTCTACAGAGTGAGTTCCAGGACAGCTGGAGCTACAGGGAGACTCTGTCTCGAAAAGACCAAAAAAAAAATAATAATAATAATAATAAAGCTTTAAAAAGATTTAGGCCTAGTTTTAAAATACATCCTTCGAGCAATGTAATCTGAAAGCCACAGAATCACACATAAAACCATTTGTTCTAAAGATTCCTAAACATGCCTCTCTTGAGAAGCCACATTCAGTTTGAATCTGATTTTCCAGTGTTAATTTTGCAGATATTTCAGTGTTAAAAATACAGATCAGTTATGTCTGACAATTCAGTCTCTGCTCAAACAAAACAAAACAAAACAAAAAATGAAAACAAAACAAAACCCTGGTGCGGGCACACCTTTAATCCCAATACTCAGGAGGCAGAAGTAGGTAGATCTCTGTGAGTGTGAGGCTACCCTGGTCTACATAGAGTTCCAGGCCAGCCAAGGCTACATAGTGAGTCTTTGTCTCCAAAAATAAAAGTGTGTGTGGGGGGGGAGAGATGGCTCAGTGGTTAAGAGCACTGGTTAACGGCTCTTACAGAGGAACTGGGTTCAGTTCCCAGTACACATATGGCAGCCAACAACTATCAGTTACTTCAGTTTAGGGAATCTGACACTCCCTCTGACCTCTATGGGCAGTACATGCATGTGTGGCTTTACATACATGCATGAACAACACTCATATACATAAAAGAAAAAAATTTTAATTAAAAAATTTTAAGGCCAGGTATGGCCTTAAAATTAAAGGCTCATGCCTTTAATCTGAGCATTGGGGAGGCAGAGGCAGGAAGATCTCTGTGAGTTCAAGGCCAGCCTAGTCTATATAGACAGTTCCAGGCCAGCTGGGGCTATAGGGAAACACAGTCTCAAAAAGAAAAAAAAATAGTATCTGCAAAGACATGGTGAAAGCAAGTTACCTGCTGGATTTCAAAGGATTCTCATGAGAAAATATATTAATCATAATTTAAAAGTCTGGTTCCTTGTTGAAATTATAACATTTGCATTTATTTGCATTATTGGGATAAATATGGTATTAAAGTTAATTCACTTAGCCCAGCATGGTGGCATAGGCCTTCAATCTCGGCACTCAGGAGGTAGGCAGAGCTCTATAAGATTGAAGCTACCCTGGTCTACATAG
>VZQC01007306.1:0-23678 GCA_009823505.1 Rhizomys pruinosus
CTTTTAGGAATTGTTCTGTTGTTTCAATTATAGGGTTGGATTAGGGAGGGTCACTGAATTGCTCATTTAACTACGAGCTCCAATAAGTAAAATACATGGACAGGAATACTATCTTGGTCCCTTAGTACTCCATGCCCATGATGCAGCTCGAAGGTCCTGGTTTCACCTTTTTTCCATTGTTTTGCGGGTGAATTGAGGGAAAAGAACACCAATCAAGCGAACCACCCAGGAGAACCAATGCTTCTCATCACAACAACCCACCACAACAACCCCGCACACACCACACCAACCACTGCGACCCACCACAACACTATAAAAATTTAGTATACACATCTTTTTTACCTAACTTAACAATTCTCCTGCTCCCTGAAAGCTGCTTTCTTAAAGTGTTGAATAAACTGTTCCTATTTAGACAGTGAATGGCCCATCTTTAATCAGAGACCTTTGGCTTATCTTTAATATGAGACAAAGAACCACTTACCAGAATCCTACTTCTCGAGGATTCTGCACCCCGTGGGTGGCGGAGGTTCCCCTTTCTTCCCCGAGGTTTCTTGCGCTCTACCGTTTGCGACGCACCCTCGGTCTAGGTCGTCCGGGCCCGGACCTCCTCCCCTTCGCTTTACTTTGTTCTGGTAGGGGGGTCGCTACCTACGAGCACCCTACGTGGGGCGCCAATTTGTCCCCTGCCTGCAGGCGGCCAGTGTAACGTTAGGTTCCCGAGGGAGACCTCCACAACCTGAAAGATTAAGCGAGAGAGAGAAGCGAGACCAAGTAGGCTTCCTATCAAAGTCTATTTGTCTTTATTATGCCCACAGAGTTTAAATAGCCAAAGGGAGGCCGTGGAATTTGGAAAGTTTTAGGGGGGAGGGTAAGGCAGGGCAATCAGTCAGTCCGGTCATCTGGCGCCAGGGAGGCTGCCTTCAAGATAGTTGAGCAGGGACATATGGCTGGAGCATCCTGTGATCTTTCTGCACGTCCTTGGGAAAAGCTCAGGGTGTCAGCTCACATAGCCAACTTTATTGAAGGCCCGTTTTATTGCAAGGCAGAGCAAGGCCAGCTTAAGCCCCCGTCCTGCAGGTCTGCCAACTTCCCTGGGCAAACAGTTTCTCAGTATGTTAACCCTATCATGTCGGGCAGCCTACAGACCTCGCCTGAAGTTCTGGGATTAGAGCCATGCGATTCCCACGCCGCGAGGTAAGTCGCTGGGGTTTAAAAACGGTTGAACGAATGATTGTTTTCTCTGCAAACTTCAAATGCTTAAACTTATACTAACTACTGTTGCCATAAGTAAGCTATCGCTTATTCCCCTTTAAGTATAAAATGTTGTTCATGCCTGAAGGCCCCCTCCATTCCTCATTCAAAGTTATGGACCTCGAAGAAGTGAGACTCAGTTAGTATGACACAGAAAAATGTTGGAGCCTTTCCCTCAGCTAACTCTTCCTGACACTGAACAAGTCAAACCAAGAATGAATGATTACAGGCACACAGACAAGGTGTTTTTTTTTTTTCTTTAAACCTCCCCTCACCCCAAATAAACCGAGGAATCAATAAGTTGCCACAGGTTCAGCAGAGAAGTCTTAAGAGACTCGTTTTTATTTTCCTCCTGTCCATCATTCTCCTTTTGCCTAAAACCAATTCCCTGTGAGGTCAACTACGTTGCACTGCCAAACCCGTATTGAGCAGAACACGGTGGCCACAAGGTCCCTTTCCTATGCTGCAAAGCCAAAACAAAACAAAAAAAATTCCACCTTGATGTCCATGTCGTGAGATTTTCTCAGAGGGAGAATAAGGCTATAGGCTGGGTACTGCTCAAGTTAGTTTTCAGATGACAAAGCAACATTGTGTAGCAGGTGTTCTCACGTCAAGACACTTGTGGAGTTTCTCTTTGGTATTAACGATCAGATGTGGAGGCGGATGTTTCCTGTGGCAAAAGATTTCCTTCAGTGGTTCCATTCAAGAAGTCTTTCCCCAGGAGTTCTCGGAGGGTAACTGAGGCACGCACCCTCGTGAACGGTCTCCTCTCATCTACTCCGCTGGTACGGTTTCTCGCACTGTGCATTTTCTGATGCTGAGTGAGGGACGAGCTGCGGCTGAAAGCCTTCCCGCATTCCCCGCACTTATACGGCTTCTCCCCCGTGTGGATGACGGCGTGGCGAATGAGGTTCGTGCTCCAGCAGAAGGATTTCCCACACTCGATACATTCAAAAGGCTTTTCTCCGCTATGAATCCGCTTGTGCCTCGTGAGGCCTGACATGCGGGCAAAGGCCTTCCCACACTCCGCACACTCATAGGGCTTCTCTCCCGTGTGGATGCTGAAGTGGCGAATGAGGTCTTTCCGATTGCTAAAGGCTTTCCCACATTCTTTGCACTCAAAGGGTTTTTCTCCAGTGTGGGCCCTTTTATGCAAGATGAAAGTAGAGCAGTGGGTGAAGGCTTTCCCACACTCAGTGCACACAAACGGCTTCTCCCCGGTGTGAATGCGCTGGTGTCTCTTGAGGTATGACCTGTGGTTGAAGGCTTTCCCACACTCCAGGCACTCATAGGGCTTCTCGCCGGTGTGGATGACGTAGTGGTGGATGAGGGCTGCACTCTCCAGGAAGACTTTCCCACACTCGCTGCACTCATAGGGCTTCTTTCCGGTGTGAGTCTGCTGGTGCCACACGAGGTACGACCTGTGTCTGAAGACCTGTCCACACTCGAAGCACTCATAGGGATTCTCTCCACCGTGAACGACATAGTGCCTCAGGAAACCTGCCCTGTGTCGGAAGACTTGTCCACATTCTGTACACACGAACGACTTCTCTCCAGTGTGTCTCCTGCTGTGCAACACAAAATTGGAGCGGTGGGTGAAGGCCTTCCCGCACTCACCGCACGTATAGGGCTTCTCCCCACTGTGGATGCGCTGGTGCTGAGTCAGGTAGGACTTGCTGTTGAAGGCCTTCCCACATTCCAGGCACTCGTAGGGCCTCTCCCCCGTGTGGATCATCTGGTGCTGAAGAAGGTGCGTACTCTTAATGAAGGTCTTCCCACACTCCGTGCACTCGTAGGGCTTCACTCCAGAGTGGATTTTCTCATGTCCAGCCAGGAGGTGTTTCTTATTGAACACCTTCCCACACTCACCGCACTTGAAGCGATTTTCCTCTACGTCCTCTACGTCTGTTGTACAAATCCCCTCAGCTTGCCACACACCATCATCTGCAGGGCTCGTTCTCCCAGGAAGAGTCTCCCTCTGAGCCCCCACCGACTGTCTGGAGAGTCTTTCTTGCACTTCTGACGGACCATCCTGGCCCCTGGTTTGCACCCACTGTGAGGCTCCTTGGGTTAAGTGTTCCTGGAGCCTGGCTCCCTCAGAAAGTTTTGGCTCCCAAGTGGTAGAGCCTGCAGCCTTGGTTTTTGTATCATCACCTGAAACAAATTCAACATAGAGCATCTGTCAGTAAAGGAAACATGGATGAAACAAAATCATCATGCTGTTGGAAAAACAAACGAAGCTGAGAATACTGGCTCTACCCCTGTATATTATCCTGAAGCCCAGGCTGTCCTTCTTGGGCTTTGGACTTCAAACACTGGGAAAGGGAATCTAAAGACACAAAGTCGGCAGAGAAAGGAAGATCCGTCAAGGAGATGCCATCACAGTTACAGGCTGGACATGGCTGGAGACTGAGAATGACACTTGGGGGACCTTTCCTCGAGGCCACAAGAGTGCTAATGGACCTAATGACATTTTGGGGGACCTTTCCTCAAGGCCACAAGAGTGCTAATGGACCTAATGGCACTTTGGGGGACTTTTCCTCAAGGCCACAAGAGTGCTAATGGAACTAATGACACTTTGGGGGACCTTTCCTCAAGGCCACAAGAGTGCTAATGGACCTAATGACACTTGGGGGACCTTTCCTCAAGGCCATAAGAGTGCTAATGGACCTAATGGCACTTTGGGGGACTTTTCCTCAAGGCCACAAGAGTGCTAATGGAACTAATGACACTTTGGGGGACCTTTCCTCAAGGCCACAAGAGTGCTAATGGACCTAATGACACTTGGGGGACCTTTCCTCAAGGCCATAAGAGTGCTAATGGACCTAATGGCACTTTGGGGGACTTTTCCTCAAGGCCACAAGAGTGCTAATGGAACTAATGACACTTTGGGGGACCTTTCCTCAAGGCCACAAGAGTGCTAATGGACCTAATGACACTTGGGGGACCTTTCCTCAAGGCCATAAGAGTGCTAATGGACCTAATGGCACTTTGGGGGACTTTTCCTCAAGGCCACAAGAGTGCTAATGGAACTAATGACACTTTGGGGGACCTTTCCTCAAGGCCACAAGAGTGCTAATGGACCTAATGACACTTGGGGGACCTTTCCTCAAGGCCATAAGAGTGCTAATGGACCTAATGGCACTTTGGGGGACTTTTCCTCAAGGCCACAAGAGTGCTAATGGAACTAATGACACTTTGGGGGACCTTTCCTCAAGGCCACAAGAGTGCTAATGGACCTAATGACACTTGGGGGACCTTTCCTCAAGGCCATAAGAGTGCTAATGGACCTAATGGCACTTTGGGGGACTTTTCCTCAAGGCCACAAGAGTGCTAATGGAACTAATGACACTTTGGGGGACCTTTCCTCAAGGCCACAAGAGTGCTAATGGACCTAATGACACTTGGGGGACCTTTCCTCAAGGCCATAAGAGTGCTAATGGACCTAATGGCACTTTGGGGGACTTTTCCTCAAGGCCACAAGAGTGCTAATGGAACTAATGACACTTTGGGGGACCTTTCCTCAAGGCCACAAGAGTGCTAATGGACCTAATGACACTTGGGGGACCTTTCCTCAAGGCCATAAGAGTGCTAATGGACCTAATGGCACTTTGGGGGACTTTTCCTCAAGGCCACAAGAGTGCTAATGGAACTAATGACACTTTGGGGGACCTTTCCTCAAGGCCACAAGAGTGCTAATGGACCTAATGACACTTGGGGGACCTTTCCTCAAGGCCATAAGAGTGCTAATGGACCTAATGGCACTTTGGGGGACTTTTCCTCAAGGCCACAAGAGTGCTAATGGAACTAATGACACTTTGGGGGACCTTTCCTCAAGGCCACAAGAGTGCTAATGGACCTAATGACACTTGGGGGACCTTTCCTCAAGGCCATAAGAGTGCTAATGGACCTAATGGCACTTTGGGGGACTTTTCCTCAAGGCCACAAGAGTGCTAATGGAACTAATGACACTTTGGGGGACCTTTCCTCAAGGCCACAAGAGTGCTAATGGACCTAATGACACTTGGAGATGGGAGACCTCAGGTGCTTGTTAAACTCACTAATGCCTGCCCCCTAGTGATCACGGCCTCCAGCAGCGTGGCCACACCTTCTAAAGACCTCCAAGAACAGTGCCCACCAACTGGAAGGTCAAAATGTCTGAATACTTAAAAGCCTATGGGGGACATTATCATTAAAACCAACACAAGGACTCCTAATAACCTGTGCAAGCGAAGGTTGGGCTTTTTTGTTACTACTTTTCTTTTCTTTTTTTTTTTTTTTTTGTCTTTGTCTTTATAAGATCAGGGTCTCCCTATAGCCCTGCTGGGGCCTGGAACTCACTCTTAGACCAGGCTAGCTTGAACTCACAGAGATCTTCCTGCCTCTCCTCCCAAGTGCTAGGATTAAAGGTGTGCACCACCACACCTTGCTTAAAGATGGTTATTAGCTTCCCATGCGTGTTGCTGGGAATTGAACCCGATCCTCTGCACGAGTCAGTCATGGCACTGTAACTGCTAAGCTACCTCTCCAGCACCCTCATGATTGCTGGTCTTAAAGGAATGGTGCCACCATGCCTGGTAACTGGCCCTAACATTTAATATATATATTTTAATTTAAATCTGTATTATGTGTGTGAGTGCATGACGTGTGAATTGGCATGCTCATGTGGAGGTCATAGGTCAACTTCGTGGAGGTGGTCCTCTCCTTCCATCTTTACGTAGGCTCTGGGGAGCAAACTTGGGTCACCAGGCTTGAGCAGCAAGTGTCTTTGCCTCCTGAACCTTCTCTTCATAATATACTTTGCCTTTCTGGTGTAGCTATACTTTTTCCTGAGTCATCCCTTCTGGATAAATTGTGGGCCAAAATAAATTATTCATTCACATACAAAAAAAAGTTGGGATCAAAGGAACCCACCATGAGTTTAAAAGGGGATTCTTGGAGGCACTCTTTCATCCCATACTCCTGTCCCCACGGGGGCTGCCTTAGGTCCATTAGCACTCTTGTGGCCTTGAGGAAAGGTCCCCCCAAGTGTCATTAGGTCCATTAGCACTCTTGTGTCCTCAAGGAAAGGTCCCCCAAGTGTGTCCATCCTTTCATCACCCATTTCATCATTCCCCCATCTATTCCCCCCCCCCCCCCCATTTCCCCCCCCCCCCAATCTCCCCCATCCCACCCCCCCCCATCACATCCACCCCCCCACCACTTCCCCATCACCCATCTTTTTTTTTTCTTTTTTCTCATCATCACTTCCCTTCCCCATTCCCATTCCCTCATCCCATATCATCAATTCATATTTACCCATTCATCATTTTCCCATTATCCCCCCTCCCCCATTTCCACGTTGTCATTCCATCCATCCCCCTATCCCATCATCATCATCCCCAATCCCCCCCCATATTCCCATTAGGTCCATTAGCACTCTTGTGGCCTTGAGGATAAGGGGTGGGGGTGGGGCTTTTTTTCCCCCCAAAGTGTCATTTCGTCTCCATTAGCACTTTTGTGCCCTTGAATGAAAAGTCCCCCAAAGTTTGTCATTAGTCCATTAGCACTCTTAATGGCCTTGAGGAGGAAGGTCCCCCATAGTGCCTTAGGTCCATTAGCACTCTTGTGGCCTTGAGGAAAGGTCCCCCAAAGTGTCATTAGTTCCATTAGCACTCTTGTGGCCTTGAGGAAAAGTCCCCCAAAGTGCCATTAGGTCCATTAGCACTCTTATGGCCTTGAGGAAAGGTCCCCCAAGTGTCATTAGGTCCATTAGCACTCTTGTGGCCTTGAGGAAAGGTCCCCCAAAGTGTCATTAGTTCCATTAGCACTCTTGTGGCCTTGAGGAAAAGTCCCCCAAAGTGCCATTAGGTCCATTAGCACTCTTGTGGCCTTGAGGAAAGGTCCCCCAAAATGTCATTAGGTCCATTAGCACTCTTGTGGCCTCGAGGAAAGGTCCCCCAAGTGTCATTCTCAGTCTCCAGCCATGTCCAGCCTGTAACTGTGATGGCATCTCCTTGACGGATCTTCCTTTCTCTGCCGACTTTGTGTCTTTAGATTCCCTTTCCCAGTGTTTGAAGTCCAAAGCCCAAGAAGGACAGCCTGGGCTTCAGGATAATATACAGGGGTAGAGCCAGTATTCTCAGCTTCGTTTGTTTTTCCAACAGCATGATGATTTTGTTTCATCCATGTTTCCTTTACTGACAGATGCTCTATGTTGAATTTGTTTCAGGTGATGATACAAAAACCAAGGCTGCAGGCTCTACCACTTGGGAGCCAAAACTTTCTGAGGGAGCCAGGCTCCAGGAACACTTAACCCAAGGAGCCTCACAGTGGGTGCAAACCAGGGGCCAGGATGGTCCGTCAGAAGTGCAAGAAAGACTCTCCAGACAGTCGGTGGGGGCTCAGAGGGAGACTCTTCCTGGGAGAACGAGCCCTGCAGATGATGGTGTGTGGCAAGCTGAGGGGATTTGTACAACAGACGTAGAGGACGTAGAGGAAAATCGCTTCAAGTGCGGTGAGTGTGGGAAGGTGTTCAATAAGAAACACCTCCTGGCTGGACATGAGAAAATCCACTCTGGAGTGAAGCCCTACGAGTGCACGGAGTGTGGGAAGACCTTCATTAAGAGTACGCACCTTCTTCAGCACCAGATGATCCACACGGGGGAGAGGCCCTACGAGTGCCTGGAATGTGGGAAGGCCTTCAACTGCAAGTCCTACCTGACTCAGCACCAGCGCATCCACAGTGGGGAGAAGCCCTATACGTGCGGTGAGTGCGGGAAGGCCTTCACCCACCGCTCCAATTTTGTGTTGCACAGCAGGAGACACACTGGAGAGAAGTCGTTTGTGTGTACAGAATGTGGACAAGTCTTCCGACACAGGGCAGGTTTCCTGAGGCACTATGTCGTTCACGGTGGAGAGAATCCCTATGAGTGCTTCGAGTGTGGACAGGTCTTCAGACACAGGTCGTACCTCGTGTGGCACCAGCAGACTCACACCGGAAAGAAGCCCTATGAGTGCAGCGAGTGTGGGAAAGCATTTTGTGAGAGTGCAGCCCTCATCCACCACTACGTCATCCACACCGGCGAGAAGCCTTTGCGTGCCTGGTAGTGTGGGGAAAGCCTTAACACAGGTCCTTACCTCAAGGGACACCAGCGCATCCACACCTGGGGAGTAGAAAATGCCGTTTGGTGCCTGAGTGTTGGAAAGCTTCACCCACTGCCTCTATTTCTCTTGCAATATAAATGGGCCCCACATGGAGAAAAACCCTTTGAGTGCAAAGCATGTGGGAAAGCCTTTAGCAATCGGAAAGACCTCATTCGCCACTTCAGCATCCACACGGGAGAGGTGAGAGAAGCCCTATGAGTGTGCGGAGTGTGGGAAGGCCTTTGCCCGCATGTCAGGCCTCACGAGGCACAAGCGGATTCATAGCGGAGAAAAGCCTTTTGAATGTATCGAGTGTGGGAAATCCTTCTGCTGGAGCACGAACCTCATTCGCCACGCCGTCATCCACACGGGGGAGAAGCATCGCTATATAGTGCGTGGGAATTGCGGGAGGAAGGCTTTCAGCCGCAGCTCGTCCCTCACTCAGCATCAGAAAATGCACAGTGCGAGAAACCGTACCAGCGGAGTAGATGAGAGGAGACCGTTCACGAGGGTGCGTGCCTCAGTTACCCTCCGAGAACTCCTGGGGAAAGACTTCTTGAATGGAACCACTGAAGGAAATCTTTTGCCACAGGAAACATCCGCCTCCACATCTGATCGTTAATACCAAAGAGAAACTCCACAAGTGTCTTGACGTGAGAACACCTGCTACACAATGTTGCTTTGTCATCTGAAAACTAACTTGAGCAGTACCCAGCCTATAGCCTTATTCTCCCTCTGAGAATTCACACAGGACTCAGTGGATTTTTTTGTTTGTTTGCTTTGCACATAGGAAAACCTGTGGCCACGTGTCTCTCATAGTTTGCAGTGCAGTGTTACCTCAGGAATTGTTTTACAAAGGAGATGATGCAGAGGAAAATAAAAACGAGTCTCTTAAGACTTCTCTGCTGAACCTGTGGCAACTTATTGATTCCTCGGTTTATTTGGGGTGAGGGGAGGTTTAAAGAAAAAAAAAAAAAAAAAAAAACACCTTTCCTGTGTCCTGTATATTCATCTGTTGCTGTTCAGTTGTCAGGAGAGTTAGCTGAGGGAAGGCTCCACATTTTCTGTGTCATATAATAGTTCATTCTTGAGGTCCATAACTTTATGAGGAATGGAGGGGCTTCAGGCATGAAAACATTTTATACTTAAGGGAATAAGGATACCACTTATGGCAACAGTTAGTTAAGTATATTTAAGATTTGAAGTTTCATGCGAAACATTTCATTTCTTCAATTTTTTAAAAAATCCCCGCACTACTGGCGTGGGGAACGCATTGCTCAATCCACAGACTGTGAGAGGCTGTAAGCCTGCCCATAAATGGTTAACTCTGAGAACTGTTCCGAGGGAAGTGCAGACATGCAGGGGGGCTTCCTGCCTTGCTTGCCTGCAATAAAACTGGCCTTCAATAATGTTGGCTATGTGAGCTGACACACTGAGCTTTTCCCATGGACGTTCTAAAAGATCACAGGATGCTCCAGCCAGATGTCCCTGCTCATCTATCTTGCAAGGCAGCCTCCCTGGCGTCGGATGGCCGGACTGACTGATTGCTCTGCCTTACCCTCCCCCTATACATTTCCCAAATTCCCGCTCCCTTGGATATTTAAACTCTGTGCATAATAAAGACAATAGACTTTGATAGGAAGCCTACTTGGTCTCGTTTTCTCTCTCTTGCTTATCTTTCAGGTTGTGGAGGTCTCCCTTGGGAACCTAACGTTACATGCCCCTGCAGGCAGGGACAATTGGCGCCCAACGTAGGGGCTCAAAGTTAGAGACCCCCCCTTCCTACCAGACAAGATACGAGGATGGTCCGGGCCCGCGACGACCTAGAACCGAGGGCGCGTCGCACACTGAAGTAGAGGAGCGCAAGAAAACCTCGGTGGAAGAATAGAGGGTGCACCTCCCGCCACCCACGGAGTTGCAGATCCTTCGGACCTAGGAGCGGGTAAGTGGTTCTTGTCTCTATTAAAGATAGGCCAATGGCTCATAGTAAAGTGGGCCCAGTCGGCTGTCTAAAGAGAGACTTTATTCCAACACTTTAAGACAGAGCTTTCAGGGAGCGAGGAATTAGGGTTAAGAAAAAACATTTAACTAGATTTTTTATATTCATAGGATATACATGTCCCTGGGTGGTCTTTGATGGGCCCTCAATTCACCCCAAAAAATGGAAAAAGGTGAAACAGGATCTTGACTGCCTCATGCAGACTAAGGGACCAAATAGTATTCCTGTCCAGACTTTTACTTACTGGACTGTCATCAATGAGATAATTCAGGACCCTCCCCAATCCATCCCTATAATTGAAACAACAGAACCATTCCTAAAACCCCTTAGCCGCCCTTCCTCAGCCCTCTCTATTAAAAAGGAGTGCTCTCCATGTCCGTCAGTCATTTTAGAAATCCCATCTGACGACCCCGCATCCGCTCCCCCAGAACCTAACCGCCCTAAGCCATCCCCCCTCTATCCACCATTACCTAAGAAACCTACTGCCCCAGTAGACCACTGAGGAAGAGCATTTTTTCCAAACATTCCCAATAATGAAAATCCAAAACCCACCCTCTGAGGAAGATATTTACCCCACAGACCACGTGCGGTCTGGGATCACCCCCCCACCACCTTACCTTCCATTTCCTGATATTATGCCCCTTTTGGAGACCAAAATCTCCTCACCAATCAAATAACCAATCTAAAACAAGTCCTTGACTTACAGCAAGAACTGTCCACATAAACCTTAAATATTCAACAGCTACAATCTAAAATACAAGCTGGTGGCACTCCTGCAGTGCAAACCTCCTCTGCCGTCCCTAAAATAAAACTTAAGTCAAGCAGTGTTAAAAAACCTAAGGCTCTTTTCAAACTTACCCAATCTTAACCTACTCCCAGACCCCAACTAGCCAAGATAATTATCCTGATCTAAATAGCGGCCACAATCAGGATAATGAGTTCAAGAGGCCGGACCCAATTCCCCCCAATTGATTTTCTTTTCATTATTTTCTTTTTCTACCCAGAGAAGACAGAATGGGGAGGGGAAGCAGAACTGCGGTACGCTCTCCACCAGCGGCTTAATCGCCGGAGAGAGACGGCGGCCAAGATAGATCCCATGTCTGAAGTAGCGAAAATGTGACAGTGAAGGAGCCCGCCCTGATGTATAAATCATAAATCAATATAAAAAAATACATCCAAACACCTTAAAATACCTTTATTCTTGCCGTCGCAATATGGACACGCACGCTTCCCTTTACTATCCGCCCTCATAGACTTGTTTATGTTGAGGGAGGTTATTATCGCCCGCAGAATGGTTATCAGGATTCACCACAGGCCGTTGCTTGACCCCGTCCACCTCCCAATACTTAATTGGAAATCGGAATTCTTAGAACAAAATGCATAAACTGCACAAAAGCTATCTCAAAAAGATAGAACCATAAGAGTGGACGTTTGCCCAAACTGTCTGTGTCAAGGCAGTACTCTCTTGAAACTAAACAAATTCAGACTTCCCCCAGGACTGCTGGCTCAAGTATCTGAAGCTGCAAAAATGGCGTGGAGAGCCGTCCCCTCTGATAAATCCATTACTATACCCCTTACAAAAATAATCCAAGGACCCAATGAACCCTATGTCCAGTTTATAGGACGTCTCCTCGAAGTGGCTAAAAAAACTCTAAACTTAACAAATGAAAATAACCCCTTTCTAAAACAATTAGCTTATAAAAATGCCAATTATGCATGCAGGGCAGCCCTTAAGGCATCTTTAAAAAAAAGGGAAAGATATTAATGAAATGTTTAGAATTTGCAATGATGTAGATTGTTTTTCCCACAAATTAACTAAAGGAATAACAGAGGGAGTCACCTTGGCAATGGGAGCCATGCTAAGTGAAAATAATAAATGTTTCAAGTGTGGACAAGTAGGCCATTTTGCTAGACAATGCTCAAACCCTCCAAAAAGCCTTAATCAATTAAACTATGCTCCACCCAATCATAACAATGAGGAGGCCACAGGTGGCCAGGCCATTAAATGGCCTAATACAACTTGCCCTCGATGCAAAAAGGGAAAACATTGGGCCAGTGAATGCCGTTCAAAAACAGATATAAATGGAAAACCTTTGCCCCCGGTGTCGGGAAACGGATGGAGGGGCCCGCCCCGGGCCCCATCCCAAAGCCCGGTTTCTCAAGGGTCGGGGCCCAATCGCTGTCCAGAGCTACCCCAGGGAGCGCTGGACTGGACCTGCACTCCACCTCCCCTCGAATATTAACACCAGACCAGGGGATTCAAATCCTAGAAACAGGACAATATGGTCCCCCCCCAGCTGGAGCCTTTTTTCTGATTCTCGGACGGGCTTCAACATCCATTGGTGGACTGTCAGTAGTACCCACCGTGGTAGATTCTGATTATACTGGAGAAATAAAAATTGTAGCCTCCTCCCCAAAAGGAACCCCTCCTATAGCCTATACAGGCTGGGGACAGCGTATTTAGGCTACTAGGCAATTTCCCCTTCCCTTAATGGTAGATTTCCCGTACATACAAGCAGAAAGAGGCTCCTCATATCCAGGTTCATCAGATATTTACTGGGTCTAACAACTAACCCAGGAGCGACCCACCTTTACATTATGGATTGAAGGGAAGAGGTTTCAAGGAATTATGGACACAGTAGCCGATGTTACAGTCATTGCTAAAAAACATTGGCCTAAAGCCTGGCCACTTGCAGCCTCTGCCACCCATTTAAAAGGAATAGGGCAGACAAAAAATACTTTACAAAGTTCTAAACTTTTGACCGGACAGATATATAAACAAAAATATGTAAAGGGTTATAAACACCTATGTGGTTAACAGGTTTGCCAGTAAGCTAAATTTAGGGGGAAGAGACATTTTATCACAAATTGGTGTGCTTATGTGTAGCCCAAATGAAATAGTAACAGGACAGATGTTACGCATGGGACACCTCCCAAGAAAAGGACTGGGAAAAAGAGAACAGGCCCCGATAAACACCCATCAGACCTTCCCCCCGTCCAAAAAAAACCCCTTCGGATTAGGAGCAGGAACATTTTTCTCTAAGTTCTCTCCCCCCTCTCCTTCTTCCCCTGCCCCCCCCCCCCCCCCCATTGATGACTCCTGCACTCCAGGCTGATAAAATCACATGGAAAAACGATGATCCAGTCTGGATTGATCAGTGGCCCCTGCCCCAACAAAAAAATACAGGCCGCGTTACTATTAGTGCAGGAACAGTTAACGCTCGGCCACCTTGAGCCCTCCACTTAACCATGGAACTCCCCAATTTTTATAATTAAAAAGAAAAACGGACCTTGGAGATTGTTACAAGACCTTAGGGCTGTTAATAAAACCATGATCCCTATGGGGGCACTGCAACCTGGCCTGCCCTCCCCAGTGGCCATTCCAAAAAACCACTATAAGGTTGTTATTGATATTAAAGATTGCTTTTTCTCCATTCCCCTCCACTCCGATGATTGCAAACGCTTTGCACTTTCCATTCCTGTGGTTAATCACATAGGACCCAACCCACGTTTCCAGTGGCGCGTACTGCCACAAGGAATAGCTAACAGTCCCCCCTATGCCAACAATATGTAACACAAACAGTTAACCCTATTAGGAAAAATTATACCAGGGCTTATATCATCCACAATATGGATGACCTACTGGTAGCCACTATTACTATTGAAGAGGCTCAACACATCACCCAACAACTGATCATAAATCTTCAACAGCGAGGATTTCTCATACCCCCAGAAAAAATACAGACACATGATCCTTATTCTTTTCTAGGGTTCCATTTACAAAACCAAAACCAAATCTCTAGCCAAAGATCCAAATTAAAAGAACCTGCCTATCAACATTAAATGATTATCAAAAACTCCTGGGAGATATTAATTGGCTCCGCCCATATCTCAAATTAACTACTTATGAACTAAAGCCCTTATTCGACATTTTAAAAGAAGATCCTGACCCCACATCCCCCAGAGATTTATCTCCAAAGGCTAGAGCCTCATTACAGATTGTAGAAAAGGCAATTTCCAATCAAAACATAGGATATTTTGACCCCTATAAAGTACTTTTCTTCATAATATTCCCCACACCACACTCTCCAACAGTTCTGCTTTGCAAAACAGACACCCCTTCTTTTATGGACCCATTTACCAGCCACGCACCCTAAGGTGCTCCCCACCCATCCCTCCCTGGTCTGCACACTTAACTCCTTGGGCCTGCGCACCTCTATCAGACATTTTGGAAAAGAGCCAGATATATGAAAAAAGAGGCCAGTCTATTATTATAATCATCCACTTATAATGCTGACCTAGTTAAAATGGTTAAAACAAAAGATGATAAGTTGACAATTATGTTAACCTACATACCAGGGACACTTTGCTAATCATTTCCAAGCAGAACAAACTAATTCAATTTCTTAAAGTTACACCTTTTGTTTTCCCCTCCATCACTAAAAACTCCCCTATTAAAAAACGCCCCTACGGTTTTTGTTGATAGATCATCCACAGGGATGGCTGGCTATGTGATGGACGGTCAGACTTAACAGGTACCTACAAACTATACCTTAGCCCAACTTGTAGAGCTTCAGGGTGTCCTAACAGTCTTTCAAAAACTTAAAAACACCCCATTCAATTTGTACTCAGACAGCCATTATGTTGTTAGATCATTACAAGTCCTAGAAACTGTCCCTTTAATTCAATCCACTACAACAACCTTCTCATTATTTCTTAGGCTGCAGCAATTGCTAAGAGATCGATATCCCCTTTCTATGTTGGACACATACGTGCTCATTCGGGACTTCCTGGCCCACTAACCCAGGGCAATGATAAGGCTGATCTAGCCACTCGCCTGGCGGGTCTTGTAAACATTGTAAAAACAACATACCCATTAAGAGACGGCCCAGGAAGCACATACTCTCCATCACCTAAATGCTCACCCCCTCCGCCTTCGCTTTAGAATCAATAGGGAACAGGCTCACCAAATTGTCAAAAGTTGTAAAATACTTGCTTGACTTTTCTTGCCCGAACCACACCACAGGAGTCAATCCTAGCAGGGCTTGACACCTGGTGAGCTTGTGGCAAATGGACATTACACATGTCCCATCTTTTGGAAAATTAAAATTTATTCTTGTCTCTATTGATACCTTTAGTGGATTTATACATCCCACAGCACAGTCAGGGGAAACAACAAAAAATGTAATAGCCCACAAGTTATCAACCTTCGCCGTTATGGGTCAGCCTAAATACTTAAAAACAGACAATGGCCCTGGGTTATATAGCCAAAGCGTTTCAGCAATTCTGGGGCCCAGTTTTATAAAGATTCACACACATCACAGGCCTCCCCTACAATCCACAGGGACAAAAAATTGTGGAGAGAACAAATCAAACACTTAAACATACATTAACCAAATAACAAGCCAAGAGCAGTTATATCCCCTAAAAGGAAACAGGAAACTTCTGTCTGTCTAACACGCACTTCACACTAGCCGACTCTCAATTTTCCAGGTACAGTAACAACATGAAACTTTTAAACAAGTGTAGAATGGTAAATAACTACAAGAAGCACACAAGCACACGTGATGTGTGGGCACACACACACTGTGATGTTGCCAAGCACCAAATTGAAACTGTAATAGGAATTTGTAAATCTACAAGCGAACCACTACACGTGAAGGCACACACACACAACGATGTTACACCACAAAGCACAAAGGGAAATAAAATAAATCTCAAGAAGGNTGAAAAGGCTTTTCTTTCTTTCTCCGCGGTTATGAATCAACGCTTGTGCTCTGAGGCCTGACATCGGGCAACAGGCCATTCCCACATCGCACAATCTGCAATAAGGGCTTTCTCTCCCGTGTGGATGCGAAGGGGCGAATTGAGGTCTTTCCGAGGGGTTGGCTAGAAGGCATTTCCCACGATTCTTGGCACGCAAAAAGGGTTTGCTCCATGTGTGGGCCCTTTTATGCAAGATGAAAGTAGACGAGCAGTGGGGTGAAGGCTTTCTCCAGCAGCCAGTGGCACACTAACGGACGCAGTTGTCGGTAGTGCGGTCTATAGCTGTGGTGCTTGAGGTAGACGACTGATGGATTGGATAGGGCTTTCCACACTTGCGCAGGACAACCTCAAGTGCGCTGTGCAGATCGCGCGGTGTGGGAATACGGTAGTGGTGATGAGGTGCTAGCACTCTCCTCCACGAGAAAGCTTTCCACACATCGCTGCACACCCCTCATAAGGAGCTTCTTTCCGGTGAATGAGTCTGCTGGTGCCACAGAGGTAAAACACCTGTGATCTGAAGACCTGTCCAAAACTCGACGATGCACTACATAGGGAATTCTCCTCCACCGTGAACGACATAGTGCCATGCAGGAGAAACCTAGCCAGCCTGTGTCGGAAGACTGTGTCCGACCATTCTGTACACAGCAAACGACTTCCTATCTTCTCCAGTGATGGCTCCTGCTGTGCAACACAAAAATTGGATGGGCGCGGCCTGGGCCTGAAGGCCTTCCCGGCACTCACTCAGCACGTATAGGGGCTTCTCCCCACTGGTGATGCCGCTGGTTTGCTGAGTCAGTAGGACTTGAGTTGAAGCCTTACCCACATTCCAGGCACTCGTAGGCCTCTCCCCCGTGTGGGATCATCTGGTGCTGAAGAAGGTGGTACTCTTATGAAGGTCTGTCCCCGACACTCTGTGCACTCCTAGGGGCTATCACTCCCAGAAGTGGATTTTCTCGCAATTCCAGCCAGGAGGTGTTTCTTATTGAACACCTTCACCAACACTCAACCGCACTTGAAGGCGATTTATCCTCTACGTCCTCATAGCGCTGTTGTTACAAATCCCCTCTACTTTGCCACACACCATCCAATCCTGCAGGGCTCGTCTCCTCTCACTAGAGCCAAGAGTCTCCTCTCGAGCCCCACACCACTGTCTGGAGAGTCTTTCTTGCACTTCTGACGACCATCCTGGCCCCGATGGTTTGCACCCATGTGGAGCTCCTTGGGTATAATGGTGTCTGGAGCCTGGCTCCCTCAGAAAGTTTTGGCTCCCAAGTGGTAGAGCCTGCAGCCTTGGTTTTTGTATCATCACCTGAAACAAATTCAACATAGAGCATCTGTCAGTAAAGGAAACATGGATGAAACAAAATCATCATGCTGTTGGAAAAACAAACGAAGCTGAGAATACTGGCTCTACCCCTGTATTAGGCTTATCCTGAAAGCCCAGGCTGTAACCTTGCTTGAGGCTATTGGACTTTAAAACACTGGAAAGGGAATCTAAAGACACAAAGTCGGCAGAGAAAGGAAGATCCGTCAAGGAGATGCCATCACAGTTACAGGCTGGACATGGCTGGAGACTGAGAATGACACTTGGGGGACCTTTCCTCAGCACAGAGTGCAATCCATAATGGGACTCCAGATAAGGTCTAATGGACCTAATGACATTTTGGGGGACCTTTCCTCAAGGCCAAGACAAGGATGCTTTGGGGACTTCTCAAGCATGAGGTATGACCTAATGATTGGACTCAAGGCCTAGTGTAGGCTAAGGCATTGGGACTTTTCCTCAAGGCCACAAGAGTGCTAATGGAACTAATGACACTTTGGGGGACCTTTCCTCAAGGCCACAAGAGTGCTAATGGACCTAATGACACTTGGGGGACCTTTCCTCAAGGCCATAAGAGTGCTAATGGACCTAATGGCACTTTGGGGGACTTTTCCTCAAGGCCACAAGAGTGCTAATGGAACTAATGACACTTTGGGGGACCTTTCCTCAAGGCCACAAGAGTGCTAATGGACCTAATGACACTTGGGGGACCTTTCCTTGAGGACACAAGAGTGCTAATGGACCTAATGACACTTGGGGGGACCTTTCCTCAAGGCCACAAGAGTGCTAATGGACCTAAGGCAGCCCCCGTGGGGACAGGAGTATGGGATGAAAGAGTGCCTCCAAGAATCCCCTTTTAAACTCATCGGTGGGTTCCTTTGATCCCGAACTTCTTTTTTTGTATAGTGAATGAATAAATTTATTATATATGGCCCACAATTTTCTCAGAAGGTGATGACTCAGGAAGTATATAGCTACACCAGAAAGGCAAAGTAGTATTATGAAGAGGAAGGTTCAGGAGGCAAAGACACTTGCTGCTCAAGCAACTGGTGAAACCACCAGTTTGCTCCCCAGAGCTACGTAAGATTGGAAGGAGAGGACCACCCCACGAAGTTAGACCTACTGAACCTCCAACATGAGCATGCCAATTCACCACTCAGCCTACTCACTACACATAATAACAGATTTAATAAAAATTATATTTTTTTATATTTAAGCTGAGGACCTGACTCAGGCATAGGTTCGGCATGCCTTTAATCCAGCATCAGGAGGGGCTGGATGAGGTAGCTCCAGCATTAAACGTGCTGACTGCTCTTGGCAGAGGACCCAGGTTCTACTTTGTTCCCAGCACCCCATGGGCAGCTAAGACCACTTTAAGATCAGTGTGGTGGTGACACACCATTTAATCTCCTAGCACTTGCCGGGGAGGCACGAGGAAAGAAGATTCTGTGAGTCAAAGGCAGCCTGAGTTAACAAGAGTGGAAGGTTCCAGGCCTAGCAGGGCAATAGGGAGACCCTGTCTTAAATAGACCAAAGCAAAAAAAAAAGAAAGAAACACGAAAAGGTAGTAACACCACCCAACCTTGCGGTGCACAGGTGTATTAGAGTCCTTGGTGGATTTAATGATATGGCCCACATAGGCTTTAAGTATTGCCAGACATTTTGTCTCCAGTTGGTGGCCTGTTTTTGGAGGTCTTATGAAGGAGTGGCCGTGCCTGGAGAACCGTGCCTAGGGAGGCTTAAGTTACTTTAACAAGCCTTGTAGGCTCCATCTCTCTCTCTCATCTCTCTCGTCTCGAACAAGCCTTGTGGTCTCCAGTCTCCTCTCTCTCTCTCTCGCTCTCGTCTCTCTCTCTCTCTCTGCTTCCTGTGCTCATTTCGAGATGTGACCCTCGGCTTGCTGTTCCAGCCCCGGCCACCATGCTTCCCATTACAATGGACTCTGATTCCCTGAAACTGTCAATCATAAGCTCATATAAACTCTTCCTTTTATAAGTTCCCTTGGAAATGGTGGTTTTATCACAGCAACAGAAAAGTGACTAATACAGAGTCTCATAGTACTCAGGAACAGTAAATGATAAAGCTTTAGCTACATCACACTCTATGGCTCAGATGCTGCCCCTTAATACATGAATACATCAATGATGTATCCTCCCCAGTGGAACCCAATGGTAATAGCGCCATCAATTTTCGGAGTCTGTCTGGGTGGAGGAGACTGACAAACATTGAGAAAGGGTGTGCTCTTGGACACAGAGCTCAGTCACACATCCTATCCCCTAGGGATTCCAGGGTGGCCAAAGGCCCACTTCTTGTGATTGAACAGATTTTGAGAGAGGCAGTATGATATCCTTTCTCTCTCAACCCTGGGTCAGCTACAGGATGGCAGAACAACTTAAAGTAACTGGCTGATGTCAGGTGTGCAGGTCCCTGATCACCTGTACATGTGGTATGTGGCACTCAGTTGGCCCAGACATTGAAATGAGAAAAATTGTTATATGCTGAGCCATTGACAGGCTGGGTTGATAGAGCAGTTAAGACTAACTTAGTCACTCTTATCTAAAAACACAAGAGATCATGCAACTTCACATGGGCCAGAGCTGGTGACAGAGAAGACAGGCTGCAGGTCCATTCAGGTAGAGTTCTGAGACAACAGCTTGTGAATCTGACTCCTTCCCAGGAGCCGGGATTACACAGGTTGGGTCAGGGGTCAGAAGGGCCACAGACCTCAGGTTCCACAGCTCCAGTCCACAGACGATAGACAAGGCTTCCCAGGGCTGCGGAGATTGCGCAGCAGTTAGGAGCACTTGCTTCTCTTCCAGAGGTTCCCAGCACCCATGTGGGGTGACTCATGACCACCTCTAACTTCACTGCTGGGGGAGCAGACTCCCTCTTCTGGCCCTCAAGAGTACCACAAACGTGTGGCACACACAGAGATGTACACACAAATAAAAAGGGAAATAAATCTCAAGAGCACCACACACACACACACAGATGTACACACAAATAAAAAGGGAAATAAATCTCAAGAGCACCACACATGTGTGGCACACACTCACACAGATAAAAATGGAGATAAATCTCAAGAGCACCACACACATGTGGCACACACTCTCACAAATGTACACATAAGTAAAAAGGGAAATAAATCTCAAGAGCATGACACACGTGTGGCACACACTCACACAGATGTACACACAAATAAAAAGGGAAATAAATCTCAAGAGCACCACACACGTGTGGCACACACAAACACACACACACACAGGTGTACACATAAATAAAAAGGGAAATAAATCTTTAGGTCTATGCACAAAGTTTTGGGCCAGTCAGTGGTACATAATGAGACCTTGTTTCAAAAAACAACCAAACAAACACAACAAAAATATTTAAAGAAAAAAAAAAAAAAAGAGGACTCTTCCCAGGAGGTTCCAGGACCCTCCGGGTCCAAGCTGGCAGGGCCTCCCAGCAGTCCGAATCTGGACTCTTACCTGACCGCAGCTCCTGTCTGGGCTCCGGCTGCCACCACGTCTCCAGTCTGGGAACAGGATAGCCTTCAGGGAGGACAGAAAGTGCACACTCAGATTTGGTGAAGAGAGATACAGAGCCTCGGTCTCACCAGGGATCTGCGCTGGGACCCGGAACGAAGCTGCTACCAGCAACACAAATCGGCAACATGTAACCGCGAACGACAAGTTACACGGAGCATTCTGCCACAAACTAGGACTGGGCTGCACTGATGGCTCAGGGGAGAGCGGTGCCTGCTGCCACGCCTGACACCCTGAGTCCGAACCCAGAGACTCAATGGCGGAAGGAGAGAACTGACTCCCACGAGTTGTCCTCTGACCTCCACATGCACACCGTGTGCAGAGGCATGCACTCAAACTATGCAAAAAATGCATAAAAAGCTTTTCAAAAGAAACTTATCAGTGCATGGTGTAGCTGTACCCAAGAGACCACGGCAAGCATCCCAAGTGCCTACCAGCTATGGAACACTCGTCTGAAATCCCAGCCCTTGAGAGGCTGAAAATGGACTGCCAGTTAGAGGCCAGCCTGGATTACAGAGAAAATCTATCTCAAAAAACAGCAACAACAACAACAACAACAAAAAAAAATCAAATAACTTACCTATTTTCTTCTGCTGTAGCAAAATGCATGATAATATAATGAATAATAATGTTTGTTTTTAAATTTTATTTATTTTTGTATGTGTATGAATGTACTGTCTGCATGTAGGCTGGTGCACCAGTGTCCTGCAATGTGGCAGAAGTCAGAAGCGGGTGTTGGATTCCCCTGGAACTGGAGTTAAAGACGGTTCTCAGCCGCCACGTGGGTGCTGGGGATCGAACCCGGGTCCTCTGCGAGAGCAGTCGGTGCTCTTAACTGCTAGGCCATCTCTCCAGCCCCTGAATAATAATATGTTAAGATAACAGGTTCACTGGGCTCCCTTCTGAAGACGTATGGACTAAGATCTCAGTAACCACAGTGGCTCATGCTCATGTTGGGTGACAAGAAGGAGCAGGTGGAGAGGGACCCCAGAGCAAGACAGCACGTCAGAGCAGGAAAGGGGCCAATCTTACTTTTTTTTTTTTTAATTTTTTTAATTTTATTTATTTTTGAATGTGTATGAATGTACTGTCTGCATGTAGGTTTGTGCACCGGTGTCGAGCAATGCCGCGGAGGTCAGAAGAGGGTCTCAGATTCCCCTGGAACTGGAGTTCTCCTGGAATTGGAGTTACAGACGGTTCTTAGCCACCATGTGGGTGCTGGGGATCGAACCCGGGTCCTCTGCAAGAGCAGTCGGCGCTTTTAACCGCTAGGCTATCTCTCCAGCCCCCCAATCTTACTTTTTTATAACAGCTTCCTTCCACAGGAACTAACTGGAGTCCAGAGGAGAGTGTGGATTACGTTAATTCCTATTGTGATCAGCTGTAACTATCAATTTAGCCTGGACTCAACTGGGAAGAGTCTCAGTGAGAAACTGTCTACACTGGGCTGGCCTGTAGGCATGTCTGCGGAAGACCACCTTGATGAAGTTAACCGATGTGGGGAGACCTGGCCCTCTGTGAAGGTCCCAGTCCCTGCAGGGGTCCTGAACAGGGTATGAGGAGCCATCACGCCAAGCAAGGCGAGCCACACACCTGCATGCATTATCCCCTCTCCACTGCTGATGCAGTGTGACCAGTTGCTTCAAGTCCCTGCCTCGGCTTCCCCATGACGACTGTAACTCAGAACCATAAGCCAAGGAAACCCTTCCTCCTCTCGTTACTTGCCTAGTCCCAGCCCACCTGGAAGTCACTATGTGGACCAGGCTGGCCGCCTGGACCTTTTGTCAGGGTATTTTATCACAACATGAATGAAATCACAGCAGGTGGAAAGAGTGGTACCCCACCCCACCCCACCTACATACCTTACACTAAGCTCTCTCAGTCTCTCTGTCTCCCTCCCTTCCTCCCTCCTTTCTTCCCCCCTGGTACTGGGGAGCAAATCTAGGACCTCACACACTCTAAGCAGGCACAGACACTATAACATTAAACCATATTCCCACACATAAGCCTCACGTCTCAAAGGTCCCATCATCTCTTCACCATGATTCTACTCATACAAAAAAGCCTGGGAAACCACCACGGTGTGTCTTTCCAGATGGAAGCATTTACTTAGATGCTATGCAATGTTTTAAGATGGGTGCGGTGGCACACACTTGTAACTCCAGCACCTGGGAGGCTAAGGCAGGAGGATCACTGAAAGTAGGAAGCTAGCCTGGGCTACATATAGTGAGGCCTCACCAAAGAAGGAAGGAGAGAGAGGCCTGACTGGGCTGCTCTCACAAAGGATCCAAGTAATAGTAACAGTGGTTACAGTGGCACACGCAGCCTCACTGGTTCTGAACCTCTTCCTGTAACAACCCATTTACAAGAGCCCTGCAAATAGACACGCAGCACTTCTGTGTCTAGCACGCTGAGGCACACACAGGGGCTGGATAACTACCCAGAGCCACGCAGCCTTAAGGAGCACAACGGGGATGGGATACGGAGGACGTGGCTGCAGACTGACTCCCAAATCCACACAGTGGGTCAGCAGAGGACACTGAGTGGGAGATGGTGGAGACAGGCCCAACACAGGAATATTATCATCTTCAGGGAGCAGGGGCAGCCAGTGACTGCACTGCAACATTTCAGCTTAAGAAGAAATCTTTCATAACCTTTTTTTTTTTTTTTT
>VZQC01007306.1:24084-84626 GCA_009823505.1 Rhizomys pruinosus
GGGCAGTCTTACTTTTTTTTTTTTTAATTTTTTTAATTTTATTTATTTTTGAATGTGTATGAATGTACTGTCTGCATGTAGGTTTGTGCACCCGTGTCGTGCAATGCCGCGGAGGTCAGAAGAGGGTCTCAGATTCCCCTGGAACTGGAGTTCTCCTGGAATTGGAGTTACAGACGGTTCTTAGCCACCATGTGGGTGCTGGGGATCGAACCCGGGTCCTCTGCAAGAGCAGTCGGCGCTTTTAACCGCTAGGCTATCTCTCCAGCCCCCCAATCTTACTTTTTTATAACAGCTTCCTTCCACAGGAACTAACTGGAGTCCAGAGGAGAGTGTGGATTACGTTAATTCCTATTGTGATCAGCTGTAACTATCAATTTAGCCTGGACTCAACTGGGAAGAGTCTCAGTGAGAAACTGTCTACACTGGGCTGGCCTGTAGGCATGTCTGCGGAAGACCACCTTGATGAAGTTAACCGATGTGGGGAGACCTGGCCCTCTGTGAAGGTCCCAGTCCCTGCAGGGGTCCTGAACAGGGTATGAGGAGCCATCACGCCAAGCAAGGCGAGCCACACACCTGCATGCATTATCCCCTCTCCACTGCTGATGCAGTGTGACCAGTTGCTTCAAGTCCCTGCCTCGGCTTCCCCATGACGACTGTAACTCAGAACCATAAGCCAAGGAAACCCTTCCTCCTCTCGTTACTTGCCTAGTCCCAGCCCACCTGGAAGTCACTATGTGGACCAGGCTGGCCGCCTGGACCTTTTGTCAGGGTATTTTATCACAACATGAATGAAATCACAGCAGGTGGAAAGAGTGGTACCCCACCCCACCCCACCTACATACCTTACACTAAGCTCTCTCAGTCTCTCTGTCTCCCTCCCTTCCTCCCTCCTTTCTTCCCCCCTGGTACTGGGGAGCAAATCTAGGACCTCACACACTCTAAGCAGGCACAGACACTATAACATTAAACCATATTCCCACACATAAGCCTCACGTCTCAAAGGTCCCATCATCTCTTCACCATGATTCTACTCATACAAAAAAGCCTGGGAAACCACCACGGTGTGTCTTTCCAGATGGAAGCATTTACTTAGATGCTATGCAATGTTTTAAGATGGGTGCGGTGGCACACACTTGTAACTCCAGCACCTGGGAGGCTAAGGCAGGAGGATCACTGAAAGTAGGAAGCTAGCCTGGGCTACATATAGTGAGGCCTCACCAAAGAAGGAAGGAGAGAGAGGCCTGACTGGGCTGCTCTCACAAAGGATCCAAGTAATAGTAACAGTGGTTACAGTGGCACACGCAGCCTCACTGGTTCTGAACCTCTTCCTGTAACAACCCATTTACAAGAGCCCTGCAAATAGACACGCAGCACTTCTGTGTCTAGCACGCTGAGGCACACACAGGGGCTGGATAACTACCCAGAGCCACGCAGCCTTAAGGAGCACAACGGGGACGGGATACGGAGGACGTGGCTGCAGACTAACTCCCAAATCCACACAGTGGGTCAGCAGAGGACACTGAGTGGGAGATGGTGGAGACAGGCCCAACACAGGAATATTATCATCTTCAGGGAGCAGGGGCAGCCAGTGACTGCACTGCAACATTTCAGCTTAAGAAGAAATCTTTCATAACCTTTTTTTTTTTTTTTTGGTCTTTTTGAGACCAAAAAAAAGGGTCTCCCTGTAGCCCCAGCTATCCTGGAACTCACTCTGTAGACCAGGCTGGCCTTGAACTCACAAAGATCCACCTGCCTCTGCCTCCCAAGTGCTAGGATTAAAGGCATGTGCCACCATCCCCGGCTTGTGGTTTTTTTTTTTTTGTCTTAAAAAAATTTTTTTTTAATTTATTATTTTTTATGTGTATGAGTATTCTGTCTGCATGCAGGTTGCTGTACCCGTGTTGTGCAATGCTGCGGAGGTCACAAGAGGGCATTGGATTCCCCTGGAACTGGAGTCAAAGACAGTTCTTAGCCACTATGCGGGTGCTGGGAATTGAATCCAGGTCCTCTGCAAGAGCAGTCAGTGCTCTTAACCACTGAGCCATCTCTCCAGCCCCTTTTGTTGTCTTTTTGAGACAGGGTGTAACATTTTGAACGTTTATTTTGTGCCTGAGTGGGGCAGGTGGAGTCACAGGATGACTAGGGAGTCGGGTCTCCCCTTTCACCAGGTGTCCGGAGGACTGAAACTGGGCCATCAGGCTTGGCGGCAAGCGCCTTTCCTGCTGTGCTATCTCACCAGCCCAGAAGTTTAACAGTCAGGAAAGATCTCTGTGAGACGATGCCGAGCATGGTGAGAAATGTCAGCCTTGTGAGGTGCTTTCGTTACTCTAGAACACCTCGAAAGCAAAGGAAAACATCAACTGCTATCTTGGTAGGAGCAGAGTGGGTAGCAAAGTGCCTGGGAAGACGGCAGCAAGCGGGGCCTGGGGCATGTGCGCATGTGCGTGTGTGCGTACATGCTTGCATGTGTGTGTGTGTGTGTGTGTGTGTGTGTGATCTCCCCACTCAAAGCTAAGGTAAAAGGATTGCCTATGACGTTGAGATCACCCTGGGCTACTTAGTAAGTTCCAGGTCAGCTGGAGTTGCAAAGTGATACCCTGTCTTTAAGAAAAAAAAAACCAGACATGGTGGGGCACACCTTTAATCCTAGCACTCAGGAGGCAGAGGCAGGCAGATCTCTGTGAGTTCAAGGCCAGCCTGGTCTACAGAGTGAGCTCTAGGCCCGCTGGGACTAAAGGGAGAACCTGTCTGTGATGATTAATCCTGGGTGTCAACTTGACTGGACTAGGGATGAACAAATAAGAGAAAAAGATCTTCAGATTGGACTACCTCAAGCTGGATGGCCCACCCTAAGTGTAGGCGTTACGTTCTGCTGGCAGGCAGTATTAAAGGCCATGGCAGAGGGAGCTGGTTCCTTTTTTCCTGCGGCTTGCCTCTCTCTCACTGGTGAGTTTGTCTTGCTGTTGTGATCAACCCTTCAGATCCCAGCGTGTACTGAGACCAGCAGATCTCCTGGAATCCATCAGGCCTTCAGCACCAGATTGGGACTACTGAGACATCCAGCCTTGTGGACTGAGCAGTTCCCTGGATTCTCAGCCTCTCCAGTGCAGGGTGGCTATTGTTGGACTCCTTAAACTCTGTCACGTGAGCAAATCAATAAATCTGTATATAGCTATATATTTGTTCTACTGATTCTGTTTCTTTAGAGAACCCTGACTAATACACTGTCTCAAAAAGACCAAAAATAAATAAATAAATAGATAAATAAACAAAATAAAATAAAAAGTGGGCCCAGTGAGCTGACTCACTGGGTAAAGACACTTGCTGCCAAGACTGGAGATCTGAGTTCTATCCCCAGGATCCATATGGTGTAAGAAAAAAAAAAATGGAGTTCCACAAGTTGTCCTTTGACCTCCACCCGTACATGGTTAGACACAAATACAAAATAAATAAATTTAAGAAGTGGAGGTCGGAAGCCTCACCCTGAGAGCCCAGGAGCTCGGAGACCCCCACCATCACCTCCTGGTACCTCACCCAGAGAGCCCAGGAGCTCGGAGACCCCCGCCGTCACCTCCTGGTACCTCACCCAGAGAGCCCAGGAGCTCGGAGACCCCCGCCGTCACCTCCTGCTGCCTCACCCAGGGAGCCCAGGAGCTCGGAGACCCCCGCCGTCACCTCCTGGTACCTCATCCAGAGAGCCCAGGAGCTCGGAGACCCACGCCATCACCTCCTGGTACCTCACCCAGGGAGCCCAGGAGCTCGGAGACCCCCGCCATCACCTCCTGGTACAGGGCCTTCTGGGCAGCGTCCAGCTGCTGCCACTCCTCCTGCGTGAGGGCCACGGCCACATCCTCAAAGGTCACAGATACCTGGAAAGTCGAATGGAGGCATGGGTGTCACAGTCAGCTTTCCAGTGCTGTGATAAAAACCCTACCCAAAACCAACTTGGAGAGGAAATGGTCTACCTGGCTACATATAGACCAGAGTCCTTCATCAAGGAAGACAAGTGTTCTGGTTTGTCTTCCATTGCTGTGACAAAACACTCGTGACAAACACCAACTTCGGAGGAAGGGTTTATTCAGCTTACTCTCCTGGGTCACAGTTTCACTCAAGGAGCCCAAGGCAGGAAACTGAGGGCAGAACCTGGAGGCAGGAGCTGGAAGCACATGGAGGAATGCTGTTCACTTGCTTCCTCCAAATGTCCACATCTCACCTCCCCTACTATACTGTACACAACAACCTGTCCAGGGTGGCACCACTCATTGTGGGCCGGGCCCTCCCACACTGCTTGACAATCAAGACAATACTCCACAGATGTGGCCACAGGCCAATCCAATGGAGCCAATTCCCCAATTGAGGCTCCCTCAACCCAGGTGTGTCAAGTTGACACTAAAGCTATCCAGCACAAGGCAGGAACTCGGGACAGAATGCCGGAGCACAGACCGTGGAGGAACACTGCCTACTGCCTTGCTCCTCAGGCCTGTGCTCAACCTGCATGCTCGTCTAACACAGGACCACCTACCAGCCCAGGGATGGCACCGCCCACAGTGGGCTGGGCCCCCCCCACATCACTCAACCATCAAGAAAATACCCCAGAGACATGGTCATAGGTCACTCCAATGGAGACACTCCTCAGTTGAGGTTCCCTCAACCCAGGTGTGTCAAATCAGCAACAAAAGCTATGCAGCCCAATCAGCACCAGCCTTGCAACTGTTGAATGAGGAGCTGGCTCTGCCTTCTGAAAAAGGTTCAGAGGGACAAAGGCCCCGATGATACAGCAAAGCTTGAAGCCTTGCTCAGCTCTGGGCTCCAGGGGTAGAGAGAGACGCTGTACTGGGGACATTACTGGGACATTACAGAAGTGTAAAGAGAGAGGCCTCCTGCTCAGGAGCCACTGGGGCGTGGTGGCTCACACCTGCAATCCCACAACTTCAGAGGTTGATGCAGGAAGATTGCTGCAATTTCAAAGCTAGCATGGGCTACAGGAGACCCTGTCTCAAAGCAATAATAATAATAATAATAATGTAACCAAACCAACAACACTGGCTGCTGAGATGGCTCAGTGGTGTTGGAAACCACTGATTTACCTGATGATGGAGACACTGCTTTACCTAAACAATGTGCTTAACCATGCATGATAGCACCTCCCGTCAAGAAGGACCATGTGGTAATAGAGACAGACCAAGCCACACAGTGCCCCCACCCAAATCATACCAGGAAATGACACTCAGACTGCTGGCCACAATGCCCTGTTAGGCTTAGTTTTCACTGTAGTAAACAAATTCTTTGCTTCAAAATAACACACCTAGGCTCCTTGAAGTTTTCTTGAGACAGACTGCAAGTTAAAGCAATAAATACACAAGTGGTACAGGACCCTGTGGGCTCTGACCCCTCTGCAGAGAGCCTTGTGGACCCCACTCCTGACATCCTCATGAAGTACTGTCTTTCCTACAGGCTGCAGGGTCCTTCTTTGAGGATTCTCTGAACCCGCCACACTAGTCATAGCAATCAGAAACAGGTGCTTCTGGCCAAGCCTGATGGCCACACAGATTTGATCCCTGGGACCCACGTAGTGGAAGAAGAGAACCGACTTTGGAAACTTGTCCTCGGATTTCCACACTGGGGCTGTGGCACCCCCCCCCCAAACCCCCGGGACGCAAACACAATAAATAAAGTAAAAACATACATATATACTAAATAAATGTGGAAAAACAACAACCCAAAACAGAAACAGGACAATGAATAAACAAACCATGTGGACTATGAGATGGAGGTGGAGGCAGTAAGGGCTCTAGGAAATCAGAGGAATGAAGAAATGATGATAACAAAACCCTGGACCACTTACATGCCTGCCCCAGGCTGTTTCACAAAACGGGGCTGGTGAGATGGCTCAGGAGGGAGAGGCACTTGCCACAAAGCCTGACACCCTGAATTCCATCTCTGGAACCCACAGGCAGGAAGGAGAGAACCAACTCCCCAAAGTTGTCTTCTGACCTCTGCATGTGCATGTGAACATGGGCTTATGTGCGTACACACATGCATACATATGTAAATGTAAAAACCGGCTGGTGAGATGCCTCAGTGGTTAAGAGCACTGACTGTTCTTCCAGAGGACAGAGGTTCAGTTCCCAGCACCCACACGGCGGCTGACAACCATCTGTAACTGCAGTTCTTGGGGATGAGGGCTCTCTTTTGGGGTCTGAGGGCCCTGCATGCAGGTACTGCACCTATGTACATGTAAGGAAAACAAACATATAAAAAATAAATACACTCTTTTAAAAATGTCAAAACAAAACTGTGGGGAGCAGGTGTGGCGACAGTCCTAAGAAGGCACCCGAGACTTTATGACTAACACCTGAGTCTTATGATTAACACCTGATTCCCTCCTACCTCAAAGTAAAGCCACGCTCACCGTTTGAGCTGTGCAGGTGCACCCTGTATACAAGATCAGGCCAGATGATACCAATAGACCAGCCACGCAACCTGGGCAGGGAAGGTGAATAGAGGGACTTTCTAGATAGAGGGAGATAGATACACACAGAGACTCTCTCTCCTTTCTAGTCTGAGAGAGAAGCTTGCTTGCCTGAGGCGTTCTGACAAGACCTGCCTGCCTGAATAATAAACAGCTTTGAGAAGAACGAGGTGCTTTGTTGCTGCGGCTTCATACAAGTGTCCCCTATGAGTGTACGAGTGTTTCATACAAGTGGTTCATACACAAAACGGGCTGGAGAGGTAGCCTAGTGGTTAAGAGCACCGACTGCTCTTGCAGAGGACCGGGGTTTGATCCCCAGCACCCACATGGCATCTAAGAACCGTCTATAACTCCAATTCCAAGAGAACTCCAGTTCCAGGGGAATCCGAGACCCTCTTCTGACCTCCACGGCATTGCACGACACGGGTGCACAAACCTACATGCAGACAGTACATTCATACACATACAAAAATAAATTTAAAAAAAGTCAAAACAAAAGTTTTCTCTATCCACCAATTACAACTCTGTGTGTGTGTGTGTGTGTGTGTGTGTGTATGTTTGTGTGTGTTTAAAGAGAAATTCTTCAATGCTCACTGTGAGAATTTTCTAAATTTCCCACACCCACTGAGGTCAACATCATCAGACCTTCATATCTCAGTGACTTGAGTACCACAGACAGGATTTGAACACAGGGAACAGTGGTTCTAGGAGTGTAACCCTGACACTCCATCAACATTAAAGTAAATCTAAAGTAAAGAGTTGCCGGGCGTGGTGGCGCACGCCTTTAATCCTAGCACTTGGGAGGCAGAGGCAGGCGGATCTTTGCGAGTTCAAGGCCAGCCTGGTCTACAGAGTGAGTTCCAGGACAGCTGGGGCTACAGGGAGAACCTGTCTCAAAAAGACCAAAAAAAAAAAAAAAAGAGTTGTTGTTTTTTTTTTTAATTTTATGCAATAAAGTACTGTCTGCATGCACGGTTTGTGCACACCAATGTCGTGCATGCCGCGGAGGTCAGAAGAGGGTCTCGGATCCCCTGGAAACTGGATGTTCCCTGGATTGGAGTTCTGAACTGGTTTCGTCGGTCAGGCCTGTGGGTGCTGGGATCGAAAACCGGTGTCCTCTGCAAGAGCGGATCGGCGCTCTTAGACAGCCTGGCCCACTCTCCAAAAAAAAAAAAAGTGTGTGGGGGTTGGTGGAGAGCAGGCCCTCGCAAGTTAAGAGCACTAACGCTCTTGCTAGAGAACCCGGGTTTTGATTTCCAGCACCCAAATTGTTGTGGCTAAGAGAACCATCTTATCTTGGCCGGGCGTGGGCAGTGACAAATGCCTTCAATCCCGCACTTTGGAGGCAGAGGAGGGGCAGATTTCTGTGAGTTTCGCAGATTTCTGTGAGTTCAAGGCCAGCCTGGTTTACATAGCAAGCTCTAGGCCAGCTGGGATAAAGAGAGACCCTATCTAAAAAAAAAAAAGAGAGAGAGAGATGGCCTAGCGGTTAAGAGCGCCTACCGCTCTTACAGAGGACCCAGGTACGATCCCCAGCACCCACATGGCGGCTGAGAACCGTCTGAAACTCCAATTCCAGGAGAACTCCAGCTCCAGGGGAATCCGACACCCTCTTCTGACCTCCGCGGCATTGCACGACACGGGTGCACAGACTTGCATGCAGACAGTACATTCATACACATACAGAAATAAATAAAAATTAATTAAAAAAAAAGATGCCCCAGAGACATGGGGGCACACATGTCAGGCCAGTGGAGGAGAGTTCCCAAACTCAGATTGCTTCCTCCCAGTGGAGTTGACAACTGAAGTTGTCCAGCTCACATTTCCACTCATTTTTGCTGTTAAATCTGTTTTACTCACTCCTGAAAACACCCTGTGAACAAGAATAGACAAAGGTGCTTGAGCTGTTAGTGGTGGCTCGTCGTGGCTCGCACCTATAATCCCAGCACCAGGGAGGCTGAGCTAAAGTTGCAAATTTGAAGCTGGCCTAGCCTGGGCTACATAGTGAGATCCTGTCCCCAAACCAACACAACAAAGAGAAAGGCACTAGAAGAGTTGGCATCTGAGTCAGATCCCAGACCAGCTTCTCACGGGGCTGGGCGCTTCACTAGGAATGCTGGGCTCAAAGGGAAATTCTACACTGCACCAACTAGCTTTGCTGGATTCTGAACAGCCCCTGAACCTGCTCCCAGGACACTTCAAAACCAGGGGACACAAAGGGTTGAAGATAAATAATACAGGCTATGTCTATCAGAATTAAGCTACAGATTAAGTGGAAACTTAAGGTGGCTGGAGAAGATAAAACAATTTTTCTCTTCACATCCTAACTATGATAACCAAGTAAAACCACCTTAAGCCTCCTTAAACCACCAATATACCTTGTTTTTCTACAGGTATTTCTCCTACTTGGAACACCTCAGTCTTCCAGGCTTCCCTCCACCCCAGCACTTTGCAAGGAGGCCTGATCAGTGTAGGTGGATCCTTACAGGTATGGTAGGGGGGAGTTATTCAGATGATTGCCTCTGGAGGAAGCCTCATTCACGGTGGCAACAAATAGCCAGGACACGCCTTTAATTCCAGCACTTGGGAGGCAGAGGCAGGTGGATCTCTGTGAGTTCAAGGCCAGCCTGGTCTACATAGTGAGTTCCAGGAGAGCTGGGGCTACAGAGAGACCCTGTCTCAAAAAGACCAAAATAAAGGGGGGGGGGCTGGTGAGATAGCCCAGCAGTTAAGAGCACCGACTGCTCTAGCAGAGGATCTGGGTTCGATTCCCAGTACCCACATGGCAGCTAAGAACCGTCTTTAACCCAGGTATGTGGCCTTTAATCCCAGCACTAGGGAGGCAGAGGCAGGCTGATCTCTGTGAGTTGAAGGCCTGATTACAGAGTGAGTTCCAGGCCAGCTGGGGCTATAGGGAGACCCAGTCTCAAAAAAAAAAAAAGCACCCCCCTTAAAGGGGGAATAAGAGTTTATTTAGAGCCAAATCTAAGTGACCAAGACCTAGAAACATGTTTACGTTCCTCCAAATTCCACCTTCCAACAGGGCAATCATTTAGTGAAGATTTTAAGTTAACAGAATAAAGAGATTTTAAAACCCAAAACTTGAGACGGATGGAGAGATGGCTCAGCGCTTAAGAGCACAAGCTTCTCTTGCAGAGGACCCAGGATTGATTCCCAACACCTATATGGCTGCTAACAACCATCTGTAATTCCAGTTCTGGGATCTGGCACTCCCTTCTGGCATCTGTGGGTACTGTACCACACACGTGCATTTATATACATGCAGGCAAAACACTCATACACATAAAATAAAAATTTTGTTTTTGAGACAAGGTCTCCCTGTAGTCCCAGCTGGCCTGGAACTCTCTATAGGTAGACTAGGTTGGCCTCCATCTCACAGTCTCTCCAAGTGCTGGGATTAAAGCTATCTGATGACTCTTTAGCCTTTTGTTGGTGGAAGCTAGTGGCCTGGAACTCTCTATAGGTAGACTAGGTTGGCCTCTATCTCACAGTCTCTCCAAGTGCTGGGATTAAAGGCCTGAGCCACCACACCGCGCCTATAAAATAAACAACTTAAAAAAAATCAAAACTTTTTTTTTTTTCTTGCCACAGGGTCTCCCTGCAGCCCCAGCTGTCCTGGAACTCAGGCTATAGACCAGGCAGGCCTTGAACTCACAGAGATCCGCCTGCCTCTGCCTCCCTAGTGCTGGGATTAAAGGCGTGCGCCACCACGCCCGACAACACTTTTCAAATATCCTCGTAGATCCATGAAGCAGGCAAGTTGGAGCAAAGCAGGCGAACTTCTGCTACAGACTTCGGAAGCTATCTGATGACTCTTTAGCCTTTTGTTGGTGGACGCTAGTGTTGTCAGGTTAATACAAAAGGTTTCACTGTGTTTCACGAGGATGTTAGACAATGAGATGCGTCACAGAATGGTCATTACAGGGGCTGAGGATAGTCCAAGGTCTGGACCCGCAACATTCCCCACCCCTTCACAACCACTGGAGTTCTAATCAGTCGATCAACCTGTAACGTGCACCTTGCTTCTGCAAACTTCCTACGGAGCATCTTTCAGAAACAGAGCATCATCTAGTGTTGCTGCTTAGTAAGTGGCTCCACGGTGTCCACAAGAATGACAGGGCAGAACTCAATCTAGCGGATGTCTCGGGTGCCAGGCGAGTAGGGGAAGCCATAGCGAGCGCACAGTGCACTCACCTGCCTGTGGTCCTTCCCCGCCGCCATCGGCCGGACTCTGCAGTGAGAGTCGAGCGCCTGGCAGGCCTCAGCCGACCCTCCCTACGCGTGTCCTGTTCTGGCCGGGAGACAGCGGCGATGTGCCGCACTCGGGGCCGTGGAAATGGCGAACAAGTCCCAGGCGCTGCCCTTGGCCTGGCAGGCTGAAGGACGCTTGCCGAGAGGTCGCAGCCCGGAGGGCAACCGGATACCACACATTGGTAGAGACTTCCGGAAGGAATTCTTAGCCTCCTGTTCCGCTCGGACGGGCCACTGGTCTGGAAAGTATCCCTAAATCCCCTGCGTTCAGTTAACTCAAGGTCCCTAGGAACCGAAGTGCTGACTCATATGGCGTCCACGGCGAGCAATCCGGAAGTTGCCCCCATCCTGGCCTATCATTGGGCCCGTGCGAAGCACAACCTTCTGGGTAATGTAGTTTTTCATTAAAATGTCCTGCGAGGCCGGGAGCATTTCACCTAGTAAGTCTAGCGCAGCTTGAAAGGCGCTCAAAGGTTCCAGTTTCTCTACAATGTGGGGACGTCTGGCCGCCGGAGATTGCAAGGAAGGACTCAGGAGCAAGGGTGAGACGACCTATTCTTCAACCAGGGAAACTGAGGCTTGGGAAGACCGGGAGATTTGCCCATCTTAAGGTTCGTGCAAAGATGTGGACCCTTGCGCTCAGCTATCTCTTAATTTGTCCCTTCCTACCTGGATCATCTTCCAGGCAGACCACAAAAAATGTAGTCTGCCTTCTTGAGGTGGGTGCAGGAGGCCTTACCCGCAGCATATTCATCCGTTCATCTCTACTCTCCTAGGTCTTCTGTGGCCCAGAGCAGCGCCAACAGATGCCAGGCTTTCTGCGCCACTAGGTCATTGGAAGCCCGCGAATTAGGAGGTTTAGACGGCTTAGGCTTCCAGTTTCGATTACAGTCAGTTTGAATGTCTCTAAGACCAGAAAGTATCTGTGTCATATAGCAGTTCAGCCTGTGTCTGAACAGTGGGAGAGGATTCAAACATGGGTGTATCAGTTTCAGAGTGGTGAGCTGGACGTGGTGGCTCAGATATGTAATGCCAGGACACTGGGGGGGTGGGGGTGAAGCAGGAGCATTGCTATAAATTCGAGACCAGTCAGGGCTACAGATTCCTATTATCGTCGCTATCTCCTCTTTCTCTTCTCGCTCTCTCTATCTACCCCTCCTCCCACTCTCCACCTCCCTACGTTCCCTCCATCCCACTCTTCTCTCTGTATAACAACTCCCTGCTCTATCTTTTTTTTAAATTTCATTTTCTATTGATTGCTTTGTATATTTCATACATTCATTTTCCAATTCAGTCAAGGAGTATTTCCCTTTCCCTTTCCCCCCACCCCACCCCGCCCCATCTCAGATCATGCATTCTGCCATAACTGTCCTGCATCTTTCTCTCAGTTTTTTTTTTCATTTTTTAACAATAAGTGATAATTTATGAGTACAAGCATCCTTCATGTAAAACCAATTTGCAAGCAGTTGTGCCCAAACCCACACATGGGTCCCACCATCCAGCAGGGGGGGCTTGTATGTTCAATCAAGTTGATCAAATGAGTGTCCAGACTATATTGCTGTAGTTTCACCACTCACCCCAATCGCAGCCCTTACATTCTACCATGCCCACTCTTTCCCAGAAAATCTGTGAGACAGGAAACTGAACTCTCTTACAGCCCAAGCTCAAGCTTGGTACAAACACAAAAGGAAATGTCCTGAGACAGTATCTGAAATTTCTGCCACTTCCGAGACACTATGGCCTCCATCTGACCTCTAGCTAATCTGAAAGGCCTTCCCAAACCAGGCCTGGTGGTACTTACCTGTAATCGTGGTACCCAGGAGGTAGAGGTAGGAGGGTCAGAAGTGCAGAGTCATCCTTGTGTACATGATGGATTGATGCCCAGGATACGTGAGACCCTCTGTCATACAAGAGGGCAGCTTCCTCCAAACCAGAGTCCCGCAGCATAGGTAGCCCCCAGGACGTGGACTCAAGGTCGTAATTAACACATAGGAGGCAGGGTTCATGGCACCTACAAGAATCCTGACAGTGGGCTAGGCAGATGACTCAGCAGTTAAGAGCACTGGCTGCCCTTCCAGAGGACCCGGGTTTGATTCTGAGAATCCACATGGTGGCTAACAACCACATGGTGGCTAACAACCACATCTGTAGTACCAGTTCCAGGAGATCCACTTGCCTCTTCTGACCTCAGGGGGCACTGGATGACATGGGTGTACTTACATACATGCATGCCAACAGACAGTACATTCATTCATAAACATAAAAAGTGGAGATCATAAAGTCTGGATATGAACAGGAAATCCATTCTGCCTGACCCAAAGAGGCTGCAATTTATGGCAATGTTTTGTTTTTGCCTTTCCTATTTTTAGAATTTATTTTATGTATATGATTTTATGTGTACGAGTCCCTTAATTATGATTTTTGAGGCAGGATCCACTGTAGCTCAGCTCAATTCACTGAGTAGCCTGGCATGGACTTGAACTCAGATCCTCCTGCCTTTTCTTGCCAAGTGCTGGCTTTCCTTAGTCACCATGGTCCGTAGTTAATTTATATTTTTGAAGTTATTAAAAATGGGATGGGGGGCTGGAGAGATGGCTTAGTGGTTAAGAGTACCGACTTCTCTAGCAGAGGACACTGGTTCGATTCCCAGCATCCTCATGGCAGCTAAGAATGTCTTTAAGCCGAGTGTGGTGGTGCATGCCTTTAATCCTAGCACTCAGGAGGCGGAGGCAGGAGGCAGGCAGATCTCTGTGAGGTCGAGGCCAGCCTGGTCTACAGAGTGAGTTCCAGGCCAGCTGGGGCTCTAGGGAGACCCTGTCTCAAAATAAATAGATAGATAGATAGATGATAGATAGATAGATAGATAGATAGATAGATAGAGATAGATAGATAGATAGATAGATAGATAGATAGATAGATAGATAAAAATAAAAATAAACTCTGAAAAATTTATTTAAAAAAATAGGATCCGGCCAAGTGTGGTGGTGTGCACCTTTAATCCTAGCACTTGGGAGGCAGAAGCAGTTGGATCTCTGAGTTCAAGGCCAGCCTGGTCTACATAGTGTGTACCAGGCCAGGCAGGGTTATAGGGAGACCCTGTCTCAATAAATAAATGGGATTGGGACTGGAGCGATGGGTCAGGGGTTAAGAGCACTGGCTGTTCTTGCAGGGTTCAGTTCAGGAGACCCTGAATAAATAAGTAAATAAATAAATAAGAAGGATTGGGGGACTGGAGCAATGGCTTAGGGGTTAAGGGCACTGGCTGTTCTTGCAGGGTTCAGTTCCCAGAAACTGTCGTCTAAAATATTCGTCTGGTGGTCCTTTAATCACACGAGTGCCAATTTCCACTAGATATTCTTCCTCCCTATTGTAGGGTTTGCAGCTTCACAATGCTGCTGAACTCCTGAGCTGTTCTGGGACCAGCCAACTAACAGTCCTTAAGCTTTAGCCATTAGTAGGAGGGGGAGGGAATGGTGAGAAGTCACCCCGAGAGAGAGAAAGAGACAGACTCCAGTAATGTGTTTATATACTAAAGCTACTGTGCTCTGGGCAAGGTAGTGAGGGCAGGAGGGTGTGAATGAGGGGAAGGGAAGTGCGAGCCATCTTGGCCTCTGGGGTGGGGGGCAGCAGAGCTCCTGTTGTGTGTATACTAATTGGAGGTGTGACATTTGCTGGATACATCAAAGGAAAAGCCTTCAGGGTCTGGGACTTTGCTGAAATAGGCGAGGGAGGCAGGAAATACTGCATTATCCCGACTTCACAAACACCTGGGACAAAGTTTATTGCCGATTCCTGCCTCAAGCCAAAGTCTCATTCCCACAAAGAACCCACATGGCAGGTAACAATCATCTGTAGCTCCAGTTCCAGGGGGATCTGACGCCCTCTTCTGACTTTCTTGGGCACTGCACACATGTGGTGCACTTACATGTAGGCAACACACTCAGACATATAAAAATAAGTAAGTAAGATAGGCATGGTGGCACACACTTTTAATCCCAGCATTTAGGAGGCAGAGGCAGGTGGGTCTCTTGAGAGTTCAAGGCCACCCTGGTCTACATAGTGAGTTCCAGGACAGCTGGGGCTACAGGGAGGAGCCTGTCTCAAAAAGACAAAAAATAATAATAATAGTAATAATAAAATAAATAAAATAAAATAAAAATATAAATAAGTGGAGTACAACAGGTAGCTGAACAAGCCAGTAAGCAGTGTTCCTCTGCGGTCGCTGCTTTGGTTCCTGGCTCTTGAGTTCCCGCTCGCTCTGCCTCCCTACATCCTATAACGTTCTATGAAGTATAAGGTGAAATTAACCCTTTCCTTCCTCGAGTTGGTCTTGGTTGTGTTGTTCGTCCCACCAACAGAAAAGCCACGCAGGGCGGGCCCACGGGTTAGATCCCTGCCACCTTCCAGGCTCCAGGTATCTGCTTCTCGATGTAGGGAGGGGCAGGAACAGGGGCGCCACTCTCCACTGCTCCAGGCATCCTGGCTCTAACTGACCGCAGCCATAGTTGGATGGGCTGTATTCCTTGAACCTGAGCCAAGATAAACCTGTCCTCTCCTCAGTTATTTCTGTCACAGCGAGAAAGGGAAAAGAAACTTAATTTAGGCGTGAATACAGAGTGCCAGTGTGTGGACTCTACACCATATGGCAAGTTACAAAGAAATTGTGATTTTTGTTCTTTTTGTGGTCTTTTTCAGTTCTGTACAGATCTTCCAATAATTGCCTTGGCTTGAAAACAACAACAACAAAAAAATGAATGATTCTCAGGTAAGGAAAAAAAAAATCTATCTGTATTTGGTCTAGAACTTGATCTCAGCAAAGACTGGTTTTACTACTAAGCTATATCTCGAGCCCATCTGGTGTGTTTTATTAAAACTTAAAATCGCCCAGCATGGTGGTGCACACCTTTAATCCTAGCACTTGGGAGGCAGAGGTAGGTGGATCTTTGTGAGTTCAAGGCCAGCCTGGTCTACAGAGTGAGTTCCAGGACAGCTGGGGCTACAGGGAGACCCCGTTTCAAAAAAAAAAAAACAAAACAAAAAAACCCTTAAAATCAAGGGCTGGAGAGCACTGCCTGCTCTTGCAGATAATCCAAGTTCAATTCCCAGCACCCACATGGCAGCTAACGACTGTTTTTTAACTCCAGCTCCAGAGGATCAGACGCCCTCTTCTGACCTCCGTAAGCATTGCATGATGAGGGTGCACCTGTCTACGCGCAAGCAATACATTCATACACATAAAGTAAAAATAATAAATAAAATAAAACTTGAAATCAAGGGCTGGAGAGATGACTCAGTGGTTAACAGCACTGGCTGTTCTTGCACAGGACCCGGGTTCAATTCTCAGCACCCACATGGTGGCTAACAACCATCTGTAACCCCAGTTCTGGGGGAATCCGATGCCCTCTTGTGGCCTCCATGGGCACTCCACTCCACTCTTACACATTAAAAAAAAAAAGTCTTGGAATCAGCTTAGGTATTGATATCCTTGGCTACCCAGGGAGACTGAGGCCAGCCTGGGCTATTTGAGACCCTTGCCTCTACACTCAAAAAATAGGTGCCAGCCAGATGCTTCAGCTTTCGAGATGGGTCAGCAGGTCAAGGTACTTGCTGCTAAGCCTGAGGGTCTGAGTTCCATCCCTGGGACCCACATGGTAGAAGGAAAGAAACAAATCCAGCAGGTTGTACTTTGATCTCCATACATACACACAAAATAAGATAAATAAAATGTAATAAATTTTAAAATTAAAAAAATCCTTTAAAAAAGTCATTATAGGGGCTGGAGAGATGGCTCAGTGGTTAAGAGCACCGACTGCTCTTGTGGAGGACCCAGGTTTGATTCCCAGCACCCACATGGCGGCTAAGAACCGTCTTTAACTCCAGTTCCAGGGAAATCCCACACCCTCTTCTGACCTCCGAGGCATTGCATTACACGGGTGCAACAACCTACATGCAGATAGTACATTCATACACATAAAAAATAATAGTAAAAAAAAGTTTTAAAAAAATAGTCATTATAAAAAAAATAGTCATTATAATACACCTGTCCCCCATACCCTCATTGTTTACAGTTAGCCTCTGTTAACCACGTCACGGTTTTCTTCCTCTCTCACCTTTACGAAAAGACATCCCAGGCTCCGATTTCTGCCTCTGTCTCCTGTGCTGGCTGGAGCCCAGAGCCTAGTGTAGACAAGACAACCACTCGACCACTGTTACAAATTTAGCCCCTTCTAATTTCAAGAAAAATTTTTTGTTTGTTTTTACACAGGGTCTTCCTATAGTCCCAGCTGGCCTTGAACTCACTATGTAGATCAGGCTGGCCTCAATCTCACAAACATTCACCTGCCTCTGCCTCCCAAGTCCTGGGATTAGTGTTATGTGCACCAGTATGCCCAGCTCCTTTTTAAAAAAATGTTTTATTGGGCTGGAGAGATGGCCTAGTGGTTAAGAGCACTCTTGCAGAGGACCTGGGTTCGATCCCCAGCAACCACATGGCGGCTGAGGACCATCTTTGACTTCAGTTCCAAGGGAATCTGACGCCCTCTTCTGACCGCCGAGTCATTGCACGACACGGGTGCACCAACCTACATGCAGACAGTACATTCATACACACATGCACACAAAATGTTTTATTTTTAAAGTTTATTTTATTTTTTATTTGTGTGTGTGTGTGTGTGTGTGTGTGTGTGTGTGTCTGAGGGTGTATGGACATGCATACAGGTGCCATCAGTATCTAGAAGAGGGCATTGGGTCCTGTTCTGGTTTCTTTCAGTTGCTGTGACAAAACACTCTGACAAAACCAACTTGGAGAGAAAAGTGTTTATTTGGCTCACATCTCCTGGGTCACAGTTCATTACTGAGGCAACCCAAGGTGGGAACTCAGGGCAGGAAGCTGGAGGCAAGAGTTGAAGCACAGGCCATGGAGGAACGCTGCTTACTGGCTTGCTCCCCTGGCCCATGCTCAGCCTGCCTTCTTATACAATACACAACCTGCCCAGGGGTGGCACTGCCCATGGCGGGCTGGGCCCTCCCACATCGCTCAACAATCAAGAAGATGCCCCCACAGACCCAGTCCAATGGAGACAATTCCCCAGTTGAGGCTCCGTCAATCCAAGTGAGTCAAGTTGACACTAAAGCTGTCCAGCACAGAACCCTTGGAGCTGGAGTTACAGGTAGTTATGAGCCACCCGACCTGGGGGCTGGGAACTAAACTCAGGTCCTCTGAAAGAGCAGCAATAACTCTAAAGCACTGAGCCACCACTCCAGCCCTTGTTGTTTTAATTTAAGACAAGGTCTTGCTGAGTTACCTAGGCCTTACCCTGAGTTGACTCTGTAGCTCAGGTAGACCTTAAGTCATGATCCTCCTCCCACGGCCTTCCGTGTAGCCGGCATTAGAGCTGATTAATTCTCTCTGATTGAAACTAAAACTTTGACATCAGCTGTCCTGGAACTCACAATGTAGACCAGGCTGGCCTTGAACTCACAGAGATCCACCTGCCCCTGCCTCCCGAGTGCTGGGATTACAGGCATGCACCACCACGTCCGGCTTGATCTGATTTTTTAAATATATGAGTATATTACCTGCGCCTGGGTTGTACAGTGCCCTCAGAGATCAGAGAGGGCATTGGATCTCCCGGAACTGGAGTTACAGGTGGTTGTGGGCCACCATGTAAGTGCTGGGAATCAAACCCAGGTCCTCTACAAGAGCAGCCAGTGTTCACTCAACTGCTGAGCCATCTCTCCAGCCCCCGTCAGTGACATCCTTCTGTTGTCATTTGGAGACAGAGTCTTACAATGTAGCTCAAACTGGGCCGGAACTCACTCTGTAGCCCAGGTCCCTTCAGATTCATGGCAGACTTCATCCCTGCAACCTCCAAATGCTGAGTCAGTGGCATCTTTATACAGATGGAGACTTTGCCGCTGCAGGGGAGAGTGACCTTCGAGGACATCACTGTGAACTTCACCCCAGAGGAGTGGCGGGGGCTGAACCCTGAGCAGAAAAACCTGTACAAGGATGTGATGTTGGAAAACTACAGCAACCTGGTCTCCGTGGGTGAGGAGAGCTTGGTGGGTGGGTGACTGCCTGAAGTCTCCGATACGCGAGTGTCCTGCGAGGGCCGGGGGGTGCTTTGCAGTGTAGGCATGTTAGTTGAGCCAGGATTAGGGTGAGGCAGGAGAGATGTACAGTGCTAGGTTTTTCTTTTGCTATTTGTGTGGAGGGGGGGTGGGGTGTGTGTGCCACCGTGTACAAATGGAGGTCAGAAGACAGCAGGTTTCCCTCTTCCCCTTCCGCCATGATTCAGACAGGGTCTTTCATCTACCCTGGCTAACTGCCTAGAAGCTTTCACAGATTCTCCTGTGCCTGCCTCCCTAGGATGACAGATGTGCACTGCTGCTGCCTCTTAAAAGCAGAGGAGGGGCTGGAGAGATGGCCCAGCGGTCAAGAACACTGACTGCTCCTGCAGAGGACCCAGGTTCAATTCCCAGCACCGACATAGTGTCTAAGAACCATCTTAGGCCAGGCCTGGTGGCACATGCCTTTAATTCCAGCACTCGGGATGCAGAGGCAGGCTTGAACTCTGTGAGTTCAAGTCCAGCCTGGTCTATATAGTGAGCTCCAGACTAGCTGGGATTAAAGGGAGACCCTGTCACTAAATAAATAAATACATAAATAAATAAATAAATAAATAAATAAGTAAATAAATAAATAAATAAATAAAATATTTAGCCAGGCTTCGTGGTACACACCTTTACTCTTAGCACTTGGGAGGCAGAGGCAGGTGAATCTCTGTGAGTTCAAGGCCAGCCTCATCTACAGAGTGAGTTCCAGGCCAACTGGGGCTATAGGGAGACCCTGTCTCAAAGAAGAAGAAGAAGCAGAGGAAGGCAGATTTCTGTGAGAGGCTGAGGCCAACCTCGTCTACCTAGCCTGGGGCTATATAGGGTTACTATGTCTCAAAGAAAAACAAAACAAACAGATGTGCCCTACCACACCTGGCATTTTGTGAGTTCTGCGCATCTCAACTGAGGTACTCACCCTTGCGCAGCCAGAGCTATACCCACTGAGATATCCCAGAAGCACCCCTTTGTTGTTATTATTTAAAGGTTTATGTTTGAGGGGCTGGAGAGATGGCTCAGTGGTTAAGAGCACTGGCTGCTCTTACAGAGAACCTGGTTTGATTCCCAGCACCCAAATGGCAGCCGAATAATCATCTAACTCCAGTTCCATGGGAATCCAATGCCCTTTTCTGCCCTCCATGGCATTGTATGACATGAGTGCACTTACATACATGCAGGTAATACATTCATACACATAAAGTTAAATAAATAAAAGGTACTAAAGATTTATGTTTGTGTCTAGCATGGTGGCACATGCCTTTAATTCCAGCAGTCAGGAGGTAGAAGTAGGAGGATCTTTGTGAGTTCGGGGCCAGCCTGGTCTACATAGCGAGTTCCAGGCCAGCCGGGGCTACAGGGAGATCCTGTCTAAAGAAACAAAAAAAAGATTTATGTTTGTTATTTATGTTTGTTATTTTATTTTATGTTTTTATTTGATTTCACTGTGAGTCTAGTAAGTGCATGCCGTGTCTATGCAGGTGCCCATGGAGGCCACAAGAGGGCACCAGATTCCCTGGAGCTGGAATTACAGACCACTGTAAGCTTCCTAACGTGCCTGCTTGAATTGAACTCCTGTCCTCTGGAGGTGCAGCACGTGCTCTTAACCACTGACTCATCTCTCTAGCCCCTGTTGTTTTTGAGATGGGGGGGGCCTATATTTTTCAATTTTATTTTATTTGTATGCATGGTTTACTTTCAATGTATGTATGTGTACCATGTACATGCCTACTGCCCTTGGAGGCCAGAAGGAGGTGGTGGATCCCCTGGAATTGGAGTTACAGAAGAGTGCGAGCTGCCATGTGGGGAGTTGAGAACTGATCTTCAGGTCTTCTGCAAGAGCAGTAAATACTCTTTTTTTTATTTTATTTTGTAATTTTATTTATTTTTTATGTATATGAATGTACTGTCTGCATGTAGGTTGGTGCACCCGTGTCATGCAGTGCCTCGGAGGTCAGAAGATGGTGTCAGATTCCCTTGGAACTGGAGTTAAAGATGGTTCTCAGCTGCCATGTGGGTGCTGGGGATTGAACCCAGGTCCTCTGCAAGTGCAGTCGGTGCTCTTAACCGCTAGGCCATCTCTACAGCCCCAAGAGCAGTAAATACTCTTAACTGCAGATTCATCTCTCTAGCCCCATCATGACAGGGTCTGTGTAGCCCAGGTTGACCTTGAACTACTGATCCCCTTGCCTCTGCCTCCCAAGTCCTGGGATTACAGGCATAAGCCACCACGCCAGGCTTTCCTTTTTTTAAAATATTTGTTTATTTATTTATTTATTTATTTAATGTGTGTATGTGAATGCATGCCATGGCACTCATTTAATTTCATTTACATTTATTTGGCAGGGGAGGGGGAAGGGGGCAGGTCCTGCATGTGCCAATGACCTGCAAGTAGAAGTCAGAATGTCTTCAGAATGTCTTGCTAAGCCGGGTGTGGTGGCGCACGCCTTTAATCCTAGCACTCAGAGGCATAGGCAGGCGGATCTTTGTGAGTTCAAGGCCAGCCTGGTCTACAGAGTGAGTTCCAGGACAGCTGGGGCTACAGGGAGACCCTGTCTTGAAAAAATCCCCCCCGCCCACACCCAAAAAAAGGCAATTTTACATAGGCAATATTTTTAAANACAGACTGTTTTTTTTTTTTAACCTCCAGGCTCCAGAGGATCAAGACGCCCTCTTCTGACCTCCGTAGCATTGGATGATTCGAGGTGTGCACCTTTCTACGCGCAAGCAATACATTCATACACATAAAGTAAAAATAATAAATAAAAATAAAACTTGAAAATCAAGGGCTGGAGAGAGACTCAGTGGTTAACAGCACTGGCTGTTCTTGCACAGGACCCGGGTTCAGATTCTCAGCACCCACATGGTGGCTAACAACCATCTGTAACTCCAGTTCTGGGGGAATCCGATGTCCCTCTTGTGGCCTCCCTGGGCACTCCACTCCACTTTACACATTAAAAAAAAAAAAGTCTTTGGAATCAGCTTAGGTATTGATATCCTTGGCTACCCAGGGAGACTGAGGCCAGCCTGGGCTATTTGAGACCCTTGCCTCTACACTCAAAAAATAGGTGCCAGCCAGATGCTTCAGCTTTCGAGATGGGTCAGCAGGTCAAGCGGTACTTGCTGCTAAGCCTGAGGGCTGAGTTCCATCCCTGGGCCCACATGGTAGAAGGAAAGAAACAAATCCAGCAGGTTGTACTTTGATCTCCATACATGCACACAAAATAAGATAAATAAAATGTAATAAATTTTAAATTAAAAAAAAATCCTTTAAAAAGTCATTATAGGGGCTGGAGAGATGGCTCAGTGGTTTAAGAGCACCGACTGCTCTTGGAGGACCCAGGTTTGATTCCCAGCACCCACATGGCGGCTAAGAAACCGTCTTTAACTCCAGTTCCAGGGAAATCCCACACCCTCTTCTGACCTCCGAGGCAATGCTTACACGGGTGCAACAACCTACATGCAGATAGTAATTCATACACATAAAAAATATAGTAAAAAAAGTTTAAAAAAAAATAGTATTAAAAAAAATAGTCATTATACTACACCTGTCCCCCATACCCTCATTGTTTACAGTTAGCCTCTGTTAACCACGTCACGGTTTTCTTCCTCTCTCACCTTTACGAAAAGACATCCCAGGCTCCGATTTCTGCCTCTGTCTCCTGTGCTGGCTGGAGCCCAGAGCCTAGTGTAGACAAGACAACCACTCCACCACTGTTACAAATTTAGCCCCTTCTAATTTCAAGAAAAATTTTTTTTGTTGTGTTTTACACAGGGTCTTATAGTCCCAGCTGGCCTTGAACTCAATAAAAAAACAAAATCACCTGCCTCTGCCTCCCAAGTCCTGGGATTAGTGTTATGTGCACCAGTATGCCCAGCTCCTTTTTAAAAAAATGTATATTGGGCTGGAGAGATGGCCTAGTGGTTAAGAGCCCAGTCTTGCAGAGGACCTGGGTTCGATCCCCAGCAACCACATGGAGCGGAGGACCATCTTTGACTTCAGTTCCAAGGGAATCTGACGCCCTCTTCTGACCGCCGAGTCTTGCACGACACGGGTGCACCAACCTACATGCAGACATACATCATACACACATGCACACAAAATGTTTATTTTTTTTAAGTTTATTTTATTTTTTATTTGTGGTGTGTGTGTTGTGTGTGTGTGTGTGTGTGTGTGTCTGAGGGTGTATGGACATGCATACAGGTGCCATCAGTATCTAGAAGAGGGCATTGGGTCTCTGTTCTGGTTTCTTCTCAGTTGCTGTGACAAAACACTTCTGACAAAACCAAACTTGGGAGAGAAAAGTGGTTATTTGGTCACATCTCCTGGGTCACAGTTCATTACTGAGGCAACCCAAGGTGGGAACTCAGGGCAGGAAGCTGGAGGACAAGAGTTGAAGCACAGGCCATGGAGGAACGCTGCTTACTGGCTTGCTCCCCTGGCCCACGCTCACGCTGCCTTCTTATACAATACACAACCTGCCCAGTGGCACTCCATGTGGGCTGGGCCCTCCCACATCCCTCAACAATCAAGAAGATGCCCCCACAGACCCAGTCCAATGGAGACAATTCCCCAGTTGAGGCTCCGTCAATCCAAGTGAGTCAGTTGACACTAAAGCTGTCCAGCACAGAACCCTTGGAGCTGGAGTTACAGGTAGTTTGAGCCACCCGACCTGGGGGCTGGGAACTAAACTCAGGTCCTCTGAAAGAGCAACAAGAACTCTAAAGCACTGAGCCACCACTCCAGCCCTTGTTGTTTTAATTTAAGACAAGGTCTTGCTGAGTTGCCTAGGCCTTACCCTGAGTTGACTCTGTAGCTCAGGTAGACCTGAAGTCGTGATCCTCCTCCCACGGCCTTCCGTGTAGCCGGCATTAGAGCTGATTAATTCTCTCTGATTGAAACTAAAACTTTGACATCAGCTGTCCTGGAACTCACAATGTAGACCAGGCTGGCCTTGAACTCACAGAGATCCACCTGCCCCTGCCTCCCGAGTTGCTGGATTACAGGCACCACCACACGTCCGCTGACGATTTTTTTAAATATATGAGTATATTACCTGCGCCTGGGTTGTACAGTGCCCTCAGAGATCAGAAGAGGGCATGGATCTCCCGGAACTGGAGTTACAGGTTGGTTGTGGCCACCATGTAAGTGCTGGGAATCAAACCCAGGTCCTCTACAAGAGCAGCCAGTGTTCACTCAACTGCTGAGCCATCTCTCCAGCCCCCGTCAGTGACATTCTTCTGTTGTCATTTGGAGACAGAGTCTTACAATGTAGCTCAAACTGGGCCGGAACTCACTCTGTAGCCCAGGTCCCTTCAGATTCATGGCAGACTTCATCCCTGCAACCTCCAAATGCTGAGTCAGTGGCATCTTTATACAGATGGAGACTTTGCCGCTGCAGGGGAGAGTGACCTTCGAGGACATCACTGTGAACTTCACCCCAGAGGAGTGGCGGGGGCTGAACCCTGAGCAGAAAAACCTGTACAAGGATGTGATGTTGGAAAACTACAGCAACCTGGTCTCCGTGGGTGAGGAGAGCTTGGTGGGTGGGTGACTGCCTGAAGTCTCCGATACGCGAGTGTCCTGCGAGGGCCGGGGGGTGCTTTGCAGTGTAGGCATGTTAGTTGAGCCAGGATTAGGGTGAGGCAGGAGAGATGTACAGTGCTAGGTTTTTCTTTTGCTATTGTGTGGAGGGGGGGGGGGTGTGTGCCACCGTGTACAAATGGAGGTCAGAAGACAGCAGGTTTCCCTCTTCCCCTTCCGCCATGATTCAGACAGTCTTTCATCTACCCTGGCTAACTGCCTAGAAGCTTTCACAGATTCTCCTGTGCCTGCCTCCCTAGGATGACAGATGTGCACTGCTGCTGCCTCTTAAAAACAGAGGAGGGGCTGAGAGATGGCCCAGCGGTCAAGACACTACTGCTCCTGCAGAGGACCCAGGTTCAATTCCCAGCACCACATGGTCTAAGAAACATCTTAGGCCAGGGCTGGTGGCACACGCCTTAATTCCAGCACTCGGGATGCAGAGGCAGCATACTCTGTTGAGTTCAAGTCCAGCCTGGTCTATATAGTGAGCTCCAAGACTAGCTGGACTAAAGGGAGACCCTGCACTAAATAAATAAATACATAAATATAATAAATAAATAAGTAAGTAAATAAATAAATAAATAAATAAAATTATTAGCCAGCTTCGTGGTACACACCTTTACTCTTAGCACTTGGGAGGCAGAGGCAGGTGAACTCTGTGAGTTCAAGGCCAGCCTCATCTACAGAGTGAGTTCCAGGCCAACTGGGGCTATAGGGGAGACCCTGTCTCAAAGAAGAAGAAGAAGCAGAGGAAGGCAGATTTCTGTGAGAGGCTGAGGCCAACCTCGTCTACCTAGCCTGGGGCTATATAGGGTTACTATGTCTCAAAGAAAAACAAAACAAACAGATGTGCCCTACCACACCTGGCATTTTGTGAGTTCTGCGCATCTCAACTGAGGTACTCACCCTTGCGCAGCCAGAGCTATACCCACTGAGATATCCCAGAAGCACCCCTTTGTTGTTATTATTTAAAGGTTTATGTTTGAGGGGCTGGAGAGATGGCTCAGTGGTTTAAGAGCACTGGCTGCTCTTACAAGAGAACCTGGTTTGATTCCCAGCACCCAAAGGCAGCCGAATAATCCATCTAACTCCAGTTCCATGGGAATCCAATGCCCTTTTCTGCCCTCCATGCATTGTATGACATGAGTGCACTTACATACATGCAGGTAATACATTCATACACATAAAGTTAAATAAATAAAAGGTACTAAAGATTTATGTTTGTGTCTAGCATTGTGGCACATGCCTTTAATTCCAGCAGTCAGGAGGTATAGAAGTAGGAGGATCTTTGTGAGTTCGGGGCCAGCCTGGTCACATAGCGAGTTCCAGGCAAGCGGGGCTACAGGAGATCCTGTCTAAAGAAACAAAAAAAAGATTTATGTTTGTTATTTTATGTTTGTTATTTTATTTTATGTTTTATTTGATTCACTGTGAGTCTAGTAAGTGCATGCCGTGTCTATGCAGGTGCCCATGGAGGCCACAAGAGGGCACCAGATTCCCTGGAGCTGGAATTACAGACCACTGTAAGCTTCCTAACGTGCCTGCTTGAATTGAACTCCTGTCCTCTGGAGGTGCAGCACGTGCTCTTAACCACTGACCATCTCTCTAGCCCCTGTTGTTTTTGAGATGGGGGGGGCCTATATTTTTCAATTATTTTATTTGTATGCATGGTTTACTTTCAATGTATGTATGTGTACCATACATGCCTACTGGCCTTGGAGGCCAGAAGAGGTGGTGGATCCCCTGGAATTGGAGTTACAGACAGAGTGCGAGCTGCCATGTGGGGAGTTGAGAACTGATCTTCAGGTCTTCTGCAAGAGCAGTAAATACTCTTTTTTATTTTTTTATGTAATTTTATTTATTTTTTATGTATATGAATGTACTGTCTGCATGTAGGTTGGTGCACCGTGTGTCATGATGCCTCGGAGGTCAGAAAGATGGTGTCAGATTCCCTTGGAACTGGAGTTAAAGATGGTTCTCAGCTGCCATGTGGGTGCTGGGGATTGAACCCAGGTCCTCTGCAAGTGCAGTCGGTGCTCTTAACCGCTAGGCCATCTCTACAGCCCCAAGAGCAGTAAATACTCTTAACTGCAGATTTATCTCTCTCTAGCCCCACATGACAGGGTCTGTGTACCCAGGTTGACCTTGAACTACTGATCCCCTTGCCTCTGCCTCCCAAGTCTGGATTACAGGCATAAGCCACCACGCCAGGCTTTCCTTTTTTAAAATATTTGTTTATTTATTTATTATTTATTTAATGTGTGTATTGAATGCATGCATTGCACTCATATTATTTCATTACATTTATTTGGCGGGGAGGGGGAAGGGGGCAGGTCCTGCATGTGCCAATGACTGCAAGTAGAAGTCAGAATGTCTTCAGAATGTCTTGCTAAGCGGGTGTGGTGGCGCACGCCTTTAATTCCTAGCACTCAGAGGCATAGGCAGGCGGATCTTTGTGAGTTCAAGGCCAGCCTGGTCTACAGAGTGAGTTCCAGGACAGCTGGGGCTACAGGGAGACCCTGTCTTGAAAAGACCAAAAAAAAAAACAGAATGTCTCGCTGTAGTTGACAGTTCCCTCCACGACATGAGACCTGGAGCTCAAACTCAAGTTCATCAGGCTTGCTGGCAGGTGCCTATCTCTACCCTGAGCCATCTCAACAGTCTTTGAGTCTTTTTTGAGATTGGGTCTCTCTGTAGCCCCAGTTGGCCTGGAACTCTTTGTAGACCAGGCTGGCCTCAGTCTCACAGAGATCTTCCTGCCTCTGCTTCCCAGGTCCTGGTATGGAAAGTGTGTGACACCATGCTCAGCTTACTTTTCTTTTTGCTTGTTTTTTCCTTTTCAGACAGGATCTCATTGTATAGCCCAGGCTGGCCTCCAGCTCAGAACCTTCTTGCTCAGCCTCTCAAGTGCTGGAATTACAGGTGTTTGCCACCAAACCTGACTTGCCAGTGGTAACCTGAAGAAGCCCCTGGCTGGAGAAATGGCTCAGTGGTTAAGAGCACTGACTGCTCTTGCATAGGACCCGGGTTCGGTTCCCAGCACCCACATGGCGGCTAAGAACCATCTTTAAGCCCAGCGTGGTGGCATGCGCCTTTAATTCTAGCACTCGGGAGGCAGAGGCAGGTGGATCTCTGTGAATTCAAGGCCAACCTGGTCTACAGAGTGAGTTCCAGGCCAGCTGGAGCTATAGGGAGACCCTGTCTCAAAAAAAGACAAAAAAAAAAAAAAAAGAAACCCTCAACTGTCAGTCATGGAAGTGCCCTTGGAACTCAGACCTCTGTTTGTGGATAAGGTTCTTCTTCCTTTACAACTGGTCTTGGCCTTAGTTTCTAAAAAAGCTTCATCCCTCCAAGAAGAATGTTGAGATTTCGAATGTTGAGATTTATCCTTGAAACTGTACCTTTCTTTAATATTTATCACTGTAATACCAAGCAAGATGCAGAGAGGAACACCACATAGTGATGGTTGAATCAGGAGTCCTTTATTACCAGTCATCCATCAGAGAGGGAGCTAATGCCTAAAGAATTCTCAACCCCAGGGAGAGCCATCCCAGAAGCCCCCCTTTTGTTGTTGTTATTTAAAGGTTTATGTTTGAGGGGCCGGAGAGATGACTCATTGATTAAGAGCATATCTTATAAAGCTCAAAACCCATAATTTTATGAAGCTCAAAACCATCATGTCAGGGGCAGAGCCAATAACTGTAGTTACATCAGATCACCATAGTTACACCAGACCAGGGGCAGGTCAGTTAACAAAGAGGTTTTCAGGTAACAGAAAGTGTCAGTTAGGCTTGGTGGAAGGAAGTGCTACCTAGGTACTTGTCAGTTTCCCAGTATCCTGAAATGCAGGGTGGCCTTCGTAGCTGTTCTGCTTGGCTGGCTGCACTGAGTCGGGGGTGGGGGTGGTAGCCAGAAACACAGGGTGGACACAAGTCAGCTCAAATAAAATGGAGTCAGTTTGGCCAGTTCATTGTTACCTGGATAGCACCATACTGGCACCTGCTACCGTTGTCACACAGACCTGTTACTGTAATGCCAGCTGTACAGGGAACAGTCGGTGGCACGTTGTCATTGGTAGTACAGACTGTGGCCAAGAAGATGGGCTGTCCAAGTGAGAGGCAAGTTTGTAAGACCGAGGGCAGCTTGGGGTCATAGTGAGACACTGACTCAAAAACAAAATTATATTTGAATTTCTTATACTCTTTTGTACCAATGCATCTTCATTTCCTACCCATAGTTTCTTCAATAATGATTTTGTTCACAGAGCCCCTGATGTTGAGACATCTTCTATATTTGAACCTTGTATTATTATTGTTATTGTTATTGTTGTTGTCTTTTTGAGACCGGGTCTCCCTGCAGCCCCAGGTCCCCTGGGACTCACTATGTAGGCTGGCTTTGAACTCAGAGATCTGCCTGCCTCTGCCTCCCAAGCCCTGGAATTAAAGGTGTGTGCCACCACGCCCATCCCATTGTATTATTTATTTATTTTCTTTTTAAATTTTTATTTATTTATTTATTTATTTATTCTTTTTGGTCTGTTTGAGACAGGGTCTCCCTGTAGCCCCAGCTGTCCTGGAAGTCACTCTGTAGACCAGGCTGGCCTTGAACTCACAAAGATCAGCCTGCCTCTGCCTCCCAAGTGCTAGGATTAAAGGCGTGCGCCACCATTCCCAGCTTATTTATTTTTTATGTGTATGAGTGTACTGTCTGCATGTAGGTTGGTGCACCCATGTTGTGCAATGCCGCAGAGGTCAGAAGAGGGCGTTGGATTCTCCTGGAACTGGAGTTAAAGATGGTTCTCAGCCTCCATGTGGGTGCTGGGGATCGAACCCGGATCCTCTGCAAGGGCATTCGGCGCTCTTAACTGCTAGGCAATCTCTCCAGCCCTATTTATTTTCTTTATGTGTATGATTGTACTGTCTGCATGTAGGTTTGTGCACCCATGTTGTGCAATGCCATGGAGGTCAGAAGAGGGCATCGGATTCCCCTGGAACTGGAGTTAAAGACGGTTCTCAGCCACCATGTGGGTGCTGGGGATCGAACCCAGGTCTTCTGCAAGAGCAGTCAGCGCTCTTAACTGCTAGGCCATCTCTCCAGCCCCTGTATTATTTTTATGATTTTTTATTGCACTCATTTATTTATGTTGGGGTGGTGGTGTGTGTGTGCACACCTACATGAATGTGCCATAGCCTGAGTCTCAAGGTCAGAGGACAACTTGCAGGAGTTGGTCTTCTCTTTCCACTATGTGAGGAAATCCTGGTTATTCAACTCAGACCATCAGGCTTGGCAGCAGGTACTGTTCCCTGCTGAGCCATCTTGCCAGCCCCAATGACTGATAAAACGAGGAAAAGATTTATTTTACTTTTTGGTTTCAGAAGTTTTTAGTTTAGAATCCTTGACTTTTTTGGTCCTGGGCCTGTGGCACTGTAGAACACAAGGGCAGTGGGAGTCTGACAGAGGAGGTTCTTTATTTGTTTACTTGTTTATTTTTATGTGCATGACTTTTGCCTGCAGTGTACTACACGAATGCAGTTCCCTCAGAAGCCAGAAGGGGGCATTCGATCCCTTGGAACTGGAGTTAGGTCTGGTTGTTAGCCACCGCGTGGGTGCTGAGAACCAAAGTTAGGTAGCTGGCATGGTGGCGCACGCCTTTAATCCTAGCACTTGGGAGGCAGAGGCAGGCGGATCTTTGTGAGTTCAAGGCCAACCTGGTCTAAGAGTAAGCTCCAGGCCAGCTGGGACTAAAGGGAGACCCTGTCTCAAAAAAAAAAAAAAAAAAAAAAAAAAAACAAGAGAAAAACAAAGTTTAGGCCCCCGCAAGACATCCAGTGCTTTAAACTGCTAGTCCATCTTCCAGCCCCCTAGAAAAGATTTTTGACTTTGTGGCAGACAGGAGGCAGAGACAGAGGAAGAACCTAGGGACCACGTGTTTCTTTACTTTCTTTTTTTTTTACCTGTTACTTTCAAAGGTAAAACCTTGCAGACCTACTTCCTGCCACACAGCCCTAACGTAAACGTTCCAGAACTGCCCAAAAGCAAGACCTGGGGGCCAAGCCTTCAGCACATGAGCCTGGGGGGGGACATTGACCCCCCTCTACAAACCATAACAGGCATGTTGAAGGAACGAGCGATTTAGACCTGAAGAATAAACTACAGAGTCAGTCATAAATATAGAGGTTGATTGTTGGGGAAAACAATCAGAACGTAGACATTATCGTTAACTCACAAATGACTATAAGGCTTTATCAGATTCAGAATGCTGTTGCTCTCAACCTAAGGACACAGGTATTATACAGCATTCTAGTCGTTTGTAAACGGGTGGAGTTTTGGGCAGTTTTAAGTTGCGTGGTATGGGTATTGGGGACTACTCTCGGGCCCTGTGGAAGAGTAGGTGGCTGCCTATGTGCTTGAGAATGTAGGTGCCGCTAGACGCTAGAAGAGGGTGTCAGTTTCTCCGGGGCTAGAGTTACAGGCAGTTGTGAGCCACCCAAGTTGGGTCATGGGAACTGAATTGGGGTCCTCTGCAAGAGCAGTATCCATTATTAATTGCCGAGCCATCTCCCCAACCTTTTTTTTTTTTTTAATTTTTATTTCTGTGTGTGTATCAATGCACTATCTGCATGCAGGTTTGTGCACCTGTGTTGTGCAATGATGCGGAGGTCAGAAGAGGGTGTCGGATTCCCCTGGAACTGGAGTTCTCCTGGAATTGGAGTTTCAGACGGTTCTCAGCTGCCATGTGGGTGCTGGGGATCGAACCCGGGTCCTCTGTAAGAGCGGTCAGCGCTCTTAACCGCTAAGGCCATCTCTCCAGCCCCCTCCCCAACCTTTTTTATAACTCCTGAGTGGTACTGCCAGTAGTTACCCCTGATAGCCTATCTCCTAGGTCAGCAACTTCCGTCTTCTTCATTAAGTCTAGATAAAGTTCTTGTCCCTTTGAAACCAGAGTGACCCCAAATGATATGACCCAAATATGTCAAATCACATGAGTGGAAAGTTTCTCACTGGACAATTTCTCTGTAATCCATTTCAGAAAAAGTTCAAGACGTTAAAAGCGGGGTCAGGACTTCCATGGATATGGAGAAGAGTCTCAAGAAAGGAGTTGCATCACTCCCCAAGAGAGCATTGACTAAGCAAAAAGACTTCGCACCTGCAGACGTGCTCTTCGCAAGCAGTGACAACGTTCCTTCAAGATTCAGGCCCTCAGAACCTCATTTATTTGAAAGGCATTTGCGACATAGCTTAGATAGAAAACACTGTGTGAGAAACGATTCTGGGGACTACAGAGAACCAGCCGGCCACAGTTCGTGCAAATCTATGGAAATGCAGTTTGAATGTGATACCTGTGGGAAGGTGCTTAGTTCGAAGCCACGCCTTCAGAGGCACGTGAGGATCCATAATCGGGAGAAATCCTTTAAATGCAGTAAATGCGGAAGAGCATTTAAAATGCTTTGGAACCTGAATAAACACCAGAAAACTCACCCAGAGAGAAGAGTCTACAACTGTGATGTATGCGGAAAGGCTTATAGGCAGAAGACCAACCTCGTTCAACATCAGAAAATTCACACCAAAGAGAAACCCTACAAATGCCAGGCATGTGGCAAAGCCTTCTCCTGGGTATCATCTTTCAGTAATCACAAGAAAATCCACAAGGACGAGAAAGCCTACGAGTGCAGCGTGTGCGGCAAGTGCTTCAAACAGAACTCCACCTTCAGTCAACACAAGAACACTCACAAGGAACAAAAGCCATACAGATGTACGGACTGTACGAAATCTTTCATTTGCAAGTCAGCTCTTGTGAAACATCGGAGAACGCACACAGGAGAGAAACCCTACAAATGTAGGCTGTGTGAGAAGGCCTTCGCTCAGAAAGCAAATGCCATTGATCACGAGAGGATTCATGCTGGGGTAAGGGCTTATGAGTGTAATCTATGTGATAGGTCTTTTGTTCAGAAGAAAAACCTTACTCAACATAAAAAAGTCCACACTGGAGAAAAATCCTACGAATGTGATAGGTGTGGGAAAGCCTTCTCTCTGAAGTCAAACCTCCACGTCCATCAAAAAATTCACAGTGGAGAGAGAGCCTACACGTGTAATGAATGTGAGAAGTCCTTCAGCCGGAAGGAACACCTTGATTTTCATACGAAGCTCCATACTGGGAAGAAACCTTACAAGTGTTCTCAGTGTGGAAAAGCTTTTGCTGACAAGACATATCTTGATGGACATGAGAAAAGAATTCACAACAGATAGGGACCTCACGCAATTTTAAAAGGTGGGAAAGTCGAGCTGGGTGTGGTGGCACACGCCTTTAATCCTAGCACTTGGGAGGCTGAGGCAGGTGGATCTTTGTGAGTTCAAGGCCAACCTGGTCTACATAGCGAGTTCCAGGACAGCCAGAGCTACAAGGAGACCCTGTCTCGAAAAGACAAAAAAAAAAGGTGGGAAAGTCTTCACTTATAGTATAATATGAAATAGTCAATGGGATAGTCACAGGCCCCTCTACCCCCCAATGGCCTACAATTTGGAGTCCACCACTACGAACATGAAAGCTTAAACTCACTGTGGCTATCCTTTGAGGATTGGTTTAGCTTATTTATAAATATTTATTTTATTTGTTCTTTTTCATTTTAACTTATGTGTCCATGTATGTGCCATCCATGTGCAGGTGTCTAAGGATGCCAGAAGAGGGCATCAGATCCCCTGGATCTGGAGTTACAGATGGCTGTGAGTACTGACTCCAGCACTGGGAACTGAGCCGCAAGTACTCTGGAAAAGTAGCAAGTATGCTTAACCATGGTGCCATCTCTCCAGGCCCCCTGGTTCACTATTCTTGAGATGGAGAGTCTTGTTACACTGAGATGGAGTCTTGTTCCATTGGCCAGGCCGAGATTGATCTTCTGGGCCCAAGTTATGATCTCGCCTCCTTCTCCTGGGTAGCTGGGGTTACAGTTGCATGCCACCATGTCTGCCACTCAGCGAATATTCATAAAAGTGCCTTTTGGCTAACATGATGAGTTAGTCAAGAAGAGATATCAGTAAACCAAATGTGTCCAAAACTTTCATGGAGTTTTAGGCTAGGGAATAAATAACCAGTGTTAGCCATTCCTTTGAAAAATACTTTGCATAATAATCTGTTGTTTGACATGTGCCATGTTGGTTGTGTATTTTATTTGGAACTGTTTTTGTTAAGTAAATTAAAAAAACTGGAAATCCAAGTTATAGTAAATCTCTCCCCTCCCCCCGTGTGCCTGCTCGCGCACGCGTGTGTGTATGCGTCTCTGTGTGTATGCGTCTGTGTGCGTGCGTGCGTGCGTGCGTGTGTGTTCCCTCCCCCTTGTGTGTGTGTGTGTGTGTGTGTGTGTGTGTGTGTAGTAAAGATGGACTGGGATCCAATCACTGTACCAATGAGCTGCATCCTCAACCCAACACCTTAGAAGACTTACAGAGTGTTGTGAAGGAAGCCAGGGTGATGTCCCACACCTGGAATCCCATCACTTGGGAGGTGGAGATGAGAGGATCAGGAGTTCGGGGCCAGCTTATGGCCAGCAAGATGGTTGGGGTGTGCATGTGTGTGTGGGGGTAAAGACACTTGCTGCCAAAGCTGATGTCCTGAGTTAAATCCTTGGGATCCTTCATAGGCATATGAAATTACATTCACACACAAGATAACCAAAAATAATCTTTTTTTTTTTTTTTAAGTTGGGAAAGGAAGACACATTTTTCTTTTTACTGTTTTACTAACTTTATATTTCTGACCTTCTCCACACCACTTGATATCTCCAAGGAAAGAATAATTTATCTCGGGAAGGAGGGAAGGCTCAGCAGTTAACAGCACTGGCTGCTTGCTTGGAGAGGTCCCAAGTTCAGTCCCCAGCACCCACCTGACTGCCAACAGGTGTCTGTAGCTGCAGTTTTGGGGAATCCAACACCCTATTCTGGCCCATATGGGCATTGTAGAACAAAGGCTCACTGACATATATAGGCAAAAGGCAAAGTACCCATACCCTTAAAATAAAACTAAAAAAGTAATTTTTTTTTTGAGACAGGGTCTCCCTTTAGTCCCAGCTGGCCTGGAGCTCACTATGTAGACCAGGCTGATCTTGCACTCACAGAGATCCGCCTGCCTCTGCCTCCTAAGTGCTGGGATTAAAGGTGTTCACCACCATGCCCAGAACTAAAGAAGGTTCTTAGCCGCCATGTGGGTGCTGGGATTTAAACCCAGGACCTCCGCAAGAGCAGTCAGTGCTCTTAACTGCTGAGCCATCTCTCCAGCCCTCCAAAATTTTGGGTGGTAAAAAGGATAATTTATCTTAACTAATTGGTTGGGGGAAGAATAATCTAGAATGATATTCCCAATCAATTAGAATTTCCTGTTTCTTAGATCCAATCTACTACAAGTTGTGTTTATTCCTTGCTGCTTCTGAAAGTTTCTTTCTTTTCTTTCTTTCTTTTTTTTTTTTTTTTTTTTTTAGACAGGGTCTCCCTTTAGTCCCAGCTGGCCTGGAGGTTGCTATGTAGACCTGGCTGGCCTTGAATTCACAGAGCTCTGCCTACCTCTGCCTCCCAAGTGCTGGGATTAAAGGCGAGTACCATGTCCATGAAGGGATCTGCCTGGCCAAGCAGGATTACACATGCATGAACCATGGGGTGCAAGGCAGCAAGAAACTAACATTTTCAGTTACTCAGTCTCACAGGGCCAGGGTTGACGGGAGAGCAGTGATTGAGACAAGTCCTAACTGTGACCCAAATTCGTCTGGAAGATGTCTCCTGAGTGACGGAATTGTAGGCATAAGCCGAAACATCTGGTTAAATTATTCCATCTGCCACTCCGATGGTTAAAATAGGTGTTCATTGGATTGGAGCAAAGTCAAGTGCTTACCACCTGAGAACCTGAACTTGACCCATGGAACCCACAGAAAAAAAACTGGATGCCCCTGAGATCCCAGAGCCAGGGAAGAAGAGACAAGATTTTAGGGGTTGTTGGCAGCCAGCCTGGCTCAATCAATGAGACCCGAAGGTGGGGATGGATGGGGAAGGATACCCAACCCGGACATCTGTCCTACACACACACACACACACACACACACACACACACACACACACACTAGTTGCATCTGCTCATACACATATGTACCCATAAGAACATGTATACACACACACACACAGTAAGTTGCATCTAAGTGTTGGCCTAGCCGTTAAGAGTGCCTACTGCTCTTCCACAGGACCCTGGTTCGATTCCCAGCACCCACATAGTGGCTAAGAACCCTCTTTAGTGCAGGGCATGGTGGCCCACACCTTTAATCCCAGCACTGGGAAGCCAGAGGCAATCAAATCTCTGTGAGTGCAAGGCCAGCCTGGTCTACAGAGCAAGCTCCAGGGCAGCTGGAACTAAAGGGAGACCGTCTCAAACATTCATACACAAAAATAAATAAATAAAATAAAAAAAAATAAAAATACCAAAAACAAACAAACCACATTTAAGCTGAGTGTGGCAGCACTTGCCTTTAATCCCAACACTCAGGAGGCAGAAGCAGGTGGATCTCAAGGCCACCCTGATCTACATAGTGAGCTGGGACTAGAGGGAGACCCTGTCTCAAAAAGGCCAACAAAACAAAACACTATGTTTAAAACATGTTTTAAAAATTTTCAGAAGTTTCTGACTGGTTTTCTCTTCTTTCTTACCCTCCCGTACCTAACTTTCTTCCAGATTTCATATATCACCAGGTTTTTGGTTTCTGTTTCACTCTCAAAATGACAAGTGCCATCTGGGATCCGAAAAGTCTCCACCAAGAGCTCTCACCTGACAGACAGTTCATTTCAGCTCCTCTCTCCCCCAAACCACCCTGTTTTCTCATCTCCATCTTGATTGAACTTGAACATAATTAGCATGTTAGAGGGCCTTCCCCATGTATCCCTGATAGTATGTCCTGCAGTTCTTAGAAGGGCACAACCATTTTGTGCCCAGTTAGATCATTTTATCAGTAAGGAATGAGTCACAAACACAGACGGAAGCCAATGTTTTTAATATGTTGAAACAAGAATAGAATCCATAATTTTAAGTACACAAAACGATATAATGCAAATCCTTTTGATAAAAACAGCAATGCATGCAACAGCAAAATAAAACGGCATGTTCTACACATCAGCATAGGTTCTGAAAGCCTAACCCCAAATTTATCATTTATTAGTCCCTTTTAGAGGGGGATCCAACACCCTCTTCTGACCACCCAAAGCACTGCACACATCTTTACTAATTTTATTTTATTTATTTTTTGTATATGAATGTACTGTCTGCATGCAGGTTTGTGCACCCGTGTCGTGCAGTGCTGTGGAGGTCAGAAGAGGGCGTCGGATTCCCCTGGAACTGGAGTTAAAGACAGTTCTCAGCCGCCATGTGGGTGCTGGGAATCGAACTGGGGTCTTCTGCAAGAGCAGTCAGAGCTCTTAGCCACTAGGCCATCTCTCCAGCCCCAATCTTTACTAATGATTTAAAAACAGTTGTCTTTATGGTCATCAGCCGGTTGATTCTGGGACAGGATCCATTTCCCTGTCTTCCTGCTCAGAGATGGGCTCTTGTTTGCCAGGTAGGTTGCTTTCTGCTGCTTTCTTCTGCACCACCTCAAAAATCTCATTATGCATGTAAAAGAAAATGTAGCCAGAGCTAATCCGGGTCTGCTGAATGAAGGACTCTGGAACTTCTGTCACTTCTAAATCATCACAGACCTTCCACACTTGCTTTTCAAAGTCATAAGCATCACTGATGTAATGACCTTCGTTTCTGGAGTTCCCGATGTGGCTGACGACACTGATGAGTCTGTAACTGTGGCCTTCTGGAATCTCGTTTGGTTTCTGATCACCGTCTTTTAACATCTCACGGGTCACGGGACAATCTGAGTTTCCAGCCTGCTGCTCTCCTCCTCCAGAACACATTCCCTGAAAATCTTGTAAGTCAGCACCCTGGGCATCTTTGGAGCTCGTCATCCCCTTCACCGATGGTGTGGGCAGGCTCGGGAGCTCAAGATTCATCTCTTCAGAGACTTTCGGGATTTCGGTGTCTCCCACTGATGGGCTGTTGGCCACGGGGAGCGGAGGCTCCGGGTTCTGGTTGCAATGGGCAGATAAACTTAGATAGAGCGGAATCTCCACTGGCTGCTCACTCTTCACTAGGAACCAATTCTGATCAAAGCAATAGCGCTTCAGATGAACGGTGAGGACCCTGGAGAGTCTGCTCAGCTTGGAGATGATTACTGAAGTATCCTTCTTACACTTGTCACATTTATGCTCCACTACTTCTGGCAAAAAGTAGTGATCCAACGTATCTTGAAGGGACAGAAACTGAGAATCTGGTTCTTGCTGCAGGTTGATGGAGAGGTAACTATTCACTTCTGTCTTATGAGTGATATCACCGCAGGCATCACAGACTATGGAGGTGTCCAACTCGAACTGAAAATTAGCAAGGACAGGGCAAGTAAAACGTTTGCGGGCACCCGTCACCGGAGATGACCCTTCCCCTTCCATTTCTGTTTCAATAGCGCAGGTGACGTTTAGTTTTTCAATGGTCTCTTTCAGCTCTTGGAAACACTGAACGAGAAATTCGTGGGCGTCGCTTTGCTCATTGTCCAGGAATGCGTTCGAAGAGATGGAAATGCTATTTTTCATCTGTCGGAGCAACTCTTTCTTGATCGTCGTGTCACAGGTATTTTTCAAAACGAGCAGCTGGTTGAAGGGGATGGTGAAATCCTCCGAAGTCATTTTCTTCCACGGAATGGATTGTTTCAGTAAGTCATCAGCTAAAGTGGGAATTGCATACAGGGACTGCAGAACTGCATTCATGTAACAGGTGTTTCCCAAATTGGGGAAGCCTGTGAGTTCAGGTTCATTTAGTGGAGCGGCCAGGCATTCTGCATCAGGCTGATGTGTTGGCATGTCCTGGCTAAGGGTTGGCTGATCGAAGAGAGTCTCATCTGGGTTGGACTTGCCAGGGGAGACAGAATGGAATGTCGGTCCAGATTTCGGCTCTCTTCTCTGACCCCTGACACTCTCGGGGTTCTCTCCTGAGCGGGTTTTACGTTTTGAGCGAAGGCTGTTGGGTTTCTGTGGGAGTTCCGGGTCGTTTTCTCGCAGGATGTCCCCATTCCTCTGTACACTGGATGAGGATTCCATCTCCTTGGCTTGTGGGTTTGACCTGCAGCAGAGCTTCTTGTGGGGGACAAGGGTTCCACTTTCTTCTGTGGTGGTTAATGGTCCATGCACCAGATTTCTGCTTTCAGCATCATTCCTGTTATTGAGGGCCATGAGCAAGTGGAATTTGTTTGGATGAAAACCCTCCAGGAATGACTTCAACTCTTGAGCAACTGTGTAAGACAATCTGTCAATCCATAAGATAGTATTGGATTTCAAAGTTAGGCGCAGGCTGTGGAGTCCCTCTCCGCAAAATCTAAGCACTATGCTTGTAATGTTATTATTCAGGTGAAAAATCCTCCTTTCTCCCAATTTGGAAGAAACTAGTAGATAAGTTTCCTCTCTTGTTTCCTGTGTTTCAATGACTACTTCTTTCAACTCAGATATCTCAGAGGTACTCCAGATCTGTACGGAAGAACTGTGTATCTTCAGGTCAGCCATACTTCTTTCAAATCAATTGCACGGAACCTAAAAAAAGAAAACAAACAAACAAACATTGCTGGTATCATTCCATGTCTGTGGTCCCAGACTGAATGAAAGGAGAATTTGCACTGAGCACTGTATTCAACACTGTCTGCTAGCTAACTCTGTTCGAAAAGTGATCAGCTGATCTCATTGTTCTCCTCATCCTTTCGCTTCGGCTTCCCAGTTCCTGGGATTTCAGACATGTCCTGTACCTCGCTGTAAAATGGAGTTAGTTAGTATGGCTTATTTTTAGTTTGTGTGTGTGTGCGTGTGTGTGTGTGTGTGTGTGTGTGTGTGTGTGTGTTTTACCTGCATGTGTATAGTGTGTGCAGTCCCCATGGGGATACCCTTGGAAGTCAGGTTATGGTTAGATGCCATGTAGGTGCTGGAAACTGAACCTGGGGTCCTCTGCTTCCGAGATCAGATGAGATCAGGCACATTCAGATCGCCATGACCACAGACTTCATTAGATGCTCTAACTCTGAAATATATGCATTGGAAGTATGTCCAGCCAGCAGGGAAGGTGCAAGGGATAGGCACTGAGAGGAGGCAGCCCAAAGTGAAAGAGTCATACTGAGCTAGAGTTGGAAGTGTACCATTCAAGGGCAACTTCTGCTATGGAATATGACCCAGAGGAGAAGACAGACTAGGAACAGCCTGTCGTGACCTGACCTGTTTGCAGTCCAGACACACAAGCAGCTGCCACCCCACTTATGGAGTAAACTGCCACCCAAGGTAGGATGTGATTCTGGGGTTTATTAAAATAGCTTTAGAGCTGGGGCTGGAGAGATGGTTCAGCGATTAAGAGAGCACTGACTGTTTTTTCAGAGATTGGGGGGGGTTCAATTCCCAGTACCCACAAGGTGGCTAAGAACCGTCTTGGGCCGGGTGTGGTGGCCCATGCCTTTAATCCCAGCACTCTAGGGGCAGACACAGGTGGATCTTGTGAGTTCAAGGCCAGCCTGGTCTACATAGCGAGCTCTGGACCAGCTGGGACTAAAGGGAGACCCTGTCTCAAAAAAAAAAAAAAGGCTTTAGAGCCACCTGTAAGAGGTGTATTGTTGTTTTTATTTGTTTGTTTGAAACAGGGTCTCACTTTGTAGCCCAGGCTGGCCTTAACCTCACAGAGATCTGCCCACTCTCTGCCTCCAAAGTGCTGGCATTAAAGGCATGAAACTCATTGAATTAAAAACTACGTGGGTTAGTGTGGACATGATCAAAGGCATCTGGACACAAACAAAATGAGAGTCTCTGAGATGGGCAGGCAGTAAGCTTCCCAGAAAAATCTACCTCATATCTTATAAAAGATCCCAAAAGGGTCCCTTTCAGGGGCTCTGCTTCCTGTCCTCAAGAAGACCAAGACTCGTAGAGTTTCTCAGAACTCTAAGTTCATGATTTTCCCTGGAATAAAACTTAAAAAAAAAAAAAAAAAAAAGCCCGCTAGCAGTAAGAGGTTAGAGTACACCCTCTACCAGAGAGCTGACTGGCATTATCAAGAAAACAAATGATATCAAGGTTGCCATGTTTATTGCAGCTCTCTTCACAATAGCAAGGAGCTGGAACCAACCCAAATGCCCCTGAACTGATGAGTGGATAGAGAAAATGTGCTACATCCACACAATGGAGTTCTATGCAGCAGTAAAGAAAGATGACATCTTTAAAAAAAAAAATGACATTATGAATTTTGCAGGTAAATGGCTGGAGCTAGAAGATATCAAACTGAGCAACGTCAATGTGTTCTGAAAACAACTATGGTCTCATACTGTGAATCCCTTAAAAAAAAAAAAAGTAACAAAGAGTGTTTGATAAAGCTAAGGAAACAAGCCACAAAGTCACAGAAACTAAGATTCTTTCATTAATAACCGACCTGTTAGTGTTCTTAACCCTCTGATGAAAAGGTGTATGCCAGCTGGGGCTACAGGAAGACTGTCTCAAAGACAAAAAAAAAAAAAAAAACAAAAAACAAAAAAAACCAAAAAACCCCACAAAAAACCAAAAACAATCAAATCTGAGCCCCATGTGTTTGACCACCCCCTGAACCCCAGCACTTGGAAAACAAAGGCAGGCAGATCTATGAGTTCTTGTGAGTTCCAGGCCACCCAAGGCTACATACTGAGACTTGGCAGATGGTAAATGCACCTGCTGAGGACCTGAGTTTGATCCCCAAGTGGAAAAAGGAGGGGCTCGATTATCAAAATTCATTCTCTGACCTCCACACTAGCCCTGTGATGTACCATACAGTGTTACAAAAATACAAACAAATGCAATAAAAATGTAATCCCTTCAGATGTGGTGGGGCAGCAGAGGCAGGTGGATCTCTGTGAGTTCAAGGCCAGCCTGGTCTACAGAGCAAGCTCCAGGCCAGCTGGGACTAAAGAGACCCTTTCTCAAAAAGACTTCCCCGAAAAGTTTTTTTTTTTTAATCCCAACACTAGGGAACCAAAGGCAGGAAGATCTGATATTGAGGCCAGCTTGGTCTACACATGAATTCCAGGCCGGCTGGGGCTACAGGGAGATTCTGTCTCAACCCCTCCAGGAAACATCAGGACACTGCTTCCAATCTGGGAAGGGTGCTGACCTCCAGAGGAAAAGGCCAACCTCAAAATTTTGCTGTATTCAAGTGGTCTAAATAGAGACCCACCCACCACTTCTTAAATCTTAGAAAATTATCCGGGTGTGATAGCACACACCTTTAATCCCAGAGCTATGGATTCAGAAGCAGTAAATCTGTTAGATCAAGCCCACCCTAGTCCACATAGGGATTTCCAGGCTACGTTGGGCAACAGGGAAATCCAGTCTCAAAAAGGAAAACACAAAAAACAACAAAAAAGCTAAAATCAAGGATGGTGGGGAACTCTTCTACTCTGTTAATGGGACTGTAAGTCAGTTGTAGCCATTGTGGAACTCAATATAGAGGTTCCTCAAAAAAACTAGAAATATGGGGCTGGAGAGATGGCTCAGCGGTTAAGAGCACTGACTACTCTTGCATAGGACTGGGGTTCAAATCCCACCATCCACGATGGCAGCCAAGAGCCTGTCCTCCAGCTGAGACCCATGCCCAAACCAAGGGCTTTCCAGTTGCTGGGTCACTACCAACTGAGCAACATTCTAGCTTTGCCCGCACCCCCAAAACCTATATAAGTTTGCTTGTTCTCAGCCCCTCATTGCTAACTTCTCTCCAGGTAGTCAAAAGAAAGCCTGGCCCCTTTGGGGTTGGAATTTCCACTATGTGAAGTTCTAATAAAAGCGATTGAAAAAGAAATGATCTTTTACTCACCCAAAGTTCCTGTCCAGGAAATGTCAGGTGACTGCTTCAGAGACTGCCCAGGGTCCAGATGCAGGAACAGTCCTGACCCTCTCGCTGTAAGCAAAGGAACAGCCAGACTCAAAAATTTGTTCTAGGCTGAGCTCCACCCACTGATTCCATCACTGGATTTAAATTAGAAAAAGTCAGGTGTAGTAGCACACACCTTTAATCCCTGGGCCCAGGGAGCAGAGGCAGGCAGGTCTGAACTCCAGGCCAGCCTTGTCTTAGAGACCTCCAGGACAGCTGGGACTACTGAGAGAAGCTGTGTTAAAAAAATTATATATTTATTATATATATATATATACTATATAATATTATATATACTATATAATATATATATACTATATTATAATAATATAGATATATAATATTTAATATAGTAATATATAATATATAGTATCATAATATAATATTATACATATATAATATATATATATATTATATTATCTATATAATATTATATTAGTAAATATTATATATAATATAGTATATAAGTATATATATAGCATAATAATATATACCTATATTATAATATATATAATATTATATACTATAATATTATATATAATATTATAATATATATATATTATATATATATATATATATATATATATATGATGGGGCAGAAGGATCAGAAATCATCTGAGCACAGGGTTCTTTCTCAAAATGGTTCTTTATCCAGTGGTAAAGAAACCAAACTTACAAATGAAAACTCAGAATTGGGGCCTCTTAATCTCCAACTCACAAAATAGGCAGGTGATGGAATTTCCCTTTGCATGGTGCCTACCAGCACTTCTAGATGTTGGATGGAGTCAAATATTCTGCCAACACAGGCATCCTATTGGCCTAACAAGCAAACTCACATCAAACAGGACCCAAAGGACATAGTGGTGTAAATTCTGAAGCTTTATCTGACTGGTTTATTCCGAGGTCACTTCTAACATATCCCTTCCTCAACTCGATCTTCTAGAAATAGAATTTGAAATGTGTGTGGAAGGTGAAGGTGTGTGAATCAGGAGTTCAAGGTCAGCCTCTGCCATAGGGAATTCGAAGACAGCCTGGGATACTTGAAAACCAATCTCAAAGAACCAAGAAAAGTTTGACTACTACAGTCTAGCAGATAAACATTTATTTTGATTCACAATATACTTTGAACTTTTTACTCAATTGTTATTCTAGTGCACGAGTGTTCTGCCAGCTTGTGTCTAAGTTCACCTGTGTGGAGCAACGGGGGGAAAAGGCCAGAGAGCGTATCAGATGCCCTGGAACCGGAGTTGAGGACAGTTGTTAGCTGCCATGTGGAGGTCCTCCTAACCACTGAGCCATCTCTCCAACTGGCCTAGAATTCCCTAAAAGTAGACGAGTCATGGACATCTGCCTGCATCTGCCTCCCTAGATTAAAGATGTGGCTACAACATCCAGCTTAAATATATTTTACTGTGTAACATTTTACTTTTCTTTTTTTGTCTTTTTGGGACAGCATCTCCCTGTAGCCCCAGCTGTCCTGGAACTCACTTTAGAACAGGCTGGCCTTGAACTCACTGAGATTCTCCTGCATCTGCCTTCTGAGTGATGGGATTAAATACTTGGGGCACCTTGCCTGGATACATTTTACTTTTTGTGGGGGAAGGGGTCTCACTTTAGCCCCAGCTGGCCTGGAGCTCACTGTGTGGACCAGGCTGGCCTTGATCTAAAAGACATCTGCCTGCCTTTGCCTCCCAAGTACAGAATTACAGGCCTGAGCTCCCAGGCCCGGTTTAAATATTCTCTTAAACATAGTAGAATTATTAAGCACTGGAAATTTAGCATTAATATAATACTATGTCTATCCATTCCCCATTCCCTCTTCTTTATACACAGTATCAATAATATCCTCAAGATAAAAAAAAATTCCAGAAGATACGATTTTGATTTTCTATTAATTTTACGTATGAGTTTTTTTTCCTACTTGTATGTAAGTGCACTGTGTGCCTGCAGTGCCCTTGGAGGACAGAAAGGGCACCCCATACCCTGGAACTGGAGTTACCCAAGTCATCCTTTTAAGCAGAATAAGCCAGATCCCCCAAAGACATCTCAAATGCAGATTCTAGTTTTTTTTTTTTTTTTGAAGGGCATGGAACTAGAAGAGGACGGCTTGGGAAGAGAGGAGACAGGTAAAGGAAGCTGAAGCAGGAAATGACACAACTACATAACCACCTCTAGGAAAGGAAGTCAGTGAAACTCATTCCTTTGTACAAATTATGTAGATAGGCACTGTTTTTCTTTTATTTTTTTTTTAATTTTTTTTATTATTTATTTATTTTTGTATGTGTATGAATGTACTGTCTGCATGCAGGTCTGTGCACCCATGTCGTGCAATGCCGCGGAGGTCAGAAGAGGGTCTCGGATTCCCCTGGAACTGGAGTTCTCCTGGAATTGGAGTTACACATGGTTCTTAGCCGCCATGTGGGTGCTGGGGATCGAACCCGGGTCCTCTGCAAGAGCGTCGGTGCTCTTAACCGCTAGGCTATCTCTCCAGCCCCAGGCACTGTTTTTCATAGCGCAGACCAGCCTCAGACTCACTGTGTAGCTGAAGGGTGACCTCAGTCTCCCTGTCCTCCAGCCTCTTCCCGGATGCTGGGTCACTACCAACTGAGCAACATTCTAGCTTTGCCCGCACCCCCAAAACCTACATAAGTTTGCTTATGTAGAGAAATTCATTTGCTCAGTTCTCTCCAGGTAGTCAAAAGAAAGCCTGGCCCCTTTGGGGTTGGAATTTCCACTATGTGAAGTTCTAATAAAAGCGATTGAAAAAGAAATGATCTTTTACTCACCCAAGGTTCCTCGTCAGGCGACTGCTTCAGAGCACTGCCCAGGGTCCAGATGCAGGAACAGTCTTGACCCTCTCGCTGTAAGCAAAGGAACAGCCAGACTCCAAATTTCGCTCTATTTAAGTGGTCTACGATTAGCTCCGCCCACCGCTTCGGTGACAGGATTTAATTTAGAAAAAAAAGTTGTGGTAGCACACACCTTTAATCCCTGTGCCCAGGGGGCAGAGGGAGGCAGGTCTCTGTGAGATCCAGGCCAGCCTGGTCTACTTAGTGAGCTCCAGGCCAGCTTGGATACAGAGAGAATCTGTGTAAAAAAAAAAAAATCAAATATATAGGTTTTGTATACAAATATATATATGATGGGGCAGAAGGATCAGAGATCATCAGCTGCTGTCTGAGCACAGGGTTCTTTCTCAAAATGGTTCTTTATCCAGTGGTACAGAAACCAAATTTACAAATGAAAATCCAGATTTGGGGCCTCCTAATCTCCAGTTCACAGAATAGGCAGGTGATGGAATTTCCCTCTGCGCGGTGCCTACCAGCACTTCTAGATGTGGGATGGAGTCAAGTACTCTGCCAACACAGGCATCCCACTGCCCTAACAAGCAAACACACCCCAAACAGGACCGAAGCACACAGTGGTGAAAATTCTGAAGCTTTATCTGACTGGTTTATTCCCAGGTCACTTCCAACATATCCCTTCCCCAACTTGATCTTCTAGAAATAGAATTTGAAATGTGTGTGCAAGGTGAAGGTGTGTGGATCAGGAGTTCAAGGTCAGTCTCTGCCACAGGGAATTCGAGGCCGGCCTGGGATACTACACTGTAGTAGACAAACTTTTCTTGGTTCTTTGAGTCAAAGAACCAAGAAAAGTTTGTCTACTACAGTCTAGCAGGTAAACATTTATTTATTTTTATTTTTATTTTTATTTATTTCTGTATGTGTATGAATGTACTGTCTGCATGCAGGTCTGTGCACCCATGTCGTGCAATGCCGAGGAGGTCAGAAGAGGGTCTCTGACTCCCCTGGAGCTGGAGTTCTCCTGGAATTGGAGTTTCAGACGGCTCTCGGCTGCCATGTGGGTGCTGGGGATCGAACCCGGGTCCTCTGTAAGAGCGGTCGGCGCTCTTAACCCCTAGGCCATCTCTCCAGCCCTAAACATTTATTTTGATTCATAATATACTTCGAATTTTTAGTTAATTGTTATTCTAGTGCATGAGTGTTCTGCCAGCTTGTATGTAAGTTCACCTGTGTGGAGTAACGGGGGAAAAGGCCAGAGAGGGTATCAGATGCCCTGGAACCGGAGTTGAGGACAGTTGTTAGCTGCCGTGGGGATGTTGGGAACTGATCCCAGGTCCTCCTAACCACTGAGCCATCTCTCCAACTGGCCTAGAATTCCCTAACAGTAGACGGAGCTGGCCTTGAACTCATGGACATCTTCCTGCACCCGCCTCCCTGGATTTAAGGTGTGGCTACCAAACCCAGCTTAAATACATTTTACTGTGTAACATTTTACTTTATTTATTTTTTTGTCTTCTTTAGACAGCGTCTCCCTGTAGCCCCAGTTGTCCTGGTACTCACTTTAGACCAGGCTGGCCTTGAACTCAGAGATTCTTCTGCCTCTGCCTCCTGAGTGATGGTATTAAATACGGGGGTCACCATGCCTGGATACATTTTACTTCTTTTTGGTGGGAGGGGTCTTTTTTTTTGAGACAGGGTCTCACTTTAGCCTCAGCTGGCCTGGAGCTCACTGTGTAGACCAGGCTGACCTTGATCTAAAAGACATCTGCCAAAAAAAAAAAAAAAAAAAAAGGCATCTGTCCTGTCCTTTCCTCGGGCCGAGTCCAGGTTCGGATACCGTTAGCGTCCCAGTCCGCAGTTAAATAATGGTCTCTTCAACATAGTATAATTATTAGCATGGAAATTTGAGGAGAGCATGATATATTATTCTTTCTTTCTTTCTTTTATGTATTTTTTAAAATAATATATATAAATATATATTTGGTCTTTTTTGAGACGGGGTCTCCCTGTAGGCCAAGCTATCCTGGAACTTTACTCTAGTAGACCAGGCCTGGCCTTGATTTAGAAAGACATGTGGCCAAGAAAGAGGAAAAAAACAAAAAAAAAAGAAAAAGACATGGGCTGCCTGCCTGTTGCCTCCGAAATCCAGTAACAGGCCTGAACTACCCAGGCCCAGAATTTAAAGTATTCTCTTAAACAGAGTAGAATTATTAAGCCTGGAAACTTTAAGTCATTAATCATATACTTTCTTGTTTTTTTTATTTTTGGTTTTTTTTTTTTTAGACAGGGTGTTTCTGTAGCTCTGGTTGTCCTGTAACTCACTCTGTAACCGAACCAGTCTTACCCTTGAACGCCACAAGGTAGTCGCTGTCCTGCCTCCTGCATCCCAATATGCTAGGATGGTAAAGTCGGGCACCACACACCCAGCTAATATTTATTTCTAATCCAGTCCCCATTCCCAATTTCTTTATAAATAGTTCGATAGAAAGGGTTCCAGTCATATTAAAAAAAATCCAGAGTATAGCGGTTTTATTTTTTAGAATTTTTGGGGCTAGAGAGATGGCCTAAGTGGTTAGATAGCACTGGCCTGCTCTTGCAGAGGACCCGGTTCGATCGCCCAGCACCCACATGGAGTGCGGAGAAGGTGCGTTCTTTAGCTCCAGGTTCCCGCAGGAGAATCTGACAACCGACCCGGGCTTCGTGACCTCCAAAGGCATTGTACAACACGGTGCACAAACCTACAATGCATACATTAGAGATTCATACACATATAAACAAATAAATAAATTTAAAATAGAAAAAAGTCGGTTTGAGCGTGGGGGAGAAAAATTATGTATACGAGTCTGGTTTCCTACTTGTATGGTAAAGTGCACCGATGGGTGGCTGCGAAATGGCCCCTTTGAGGGCAGAAGAGGGCATTCCATACCCTGGAACTGGAGTTAAAAAAAAAAAAAAAAAAAAATATTTTTTATTTAAATTTTTAAAAACTATATATTGTCTTATGTGTGATGACAGTGACTGTCCGGGTTCAGTGAAAGTTGTGCACCCGGGGGTCAGTGCTAGTGGCCGGCAGAAGTTTAGAAGAGGTGTTGTCGCACTCCCCTGGAACTGGAGTTCTCCTGGAATTGGAGTTTCAGACGGTTCTCGGCCGCCATGTGGGTGCTGGGGATCGAACCCGGGTCCTCTGCAAGAGCGGTCGGCGCTCCCAACCGCTAGGCCATCTCTCCAGCCCCACAGAAGTCATCCTTTTAAGCAGAATACGCCAGATCCCCAAAGACAAACATCTCAAATGCAGATTCTAGGTTTTTTTTTTTTTTAAGGGGTTGGGACTAGAAGAGGACAGCTTGGGAAGAGAGGAGACAGTAAAAGAAGCCAAAGGAGGAAATGACACAACTACATAACCCGCCTCTGGGAAACGAAGTCAGTGAAACATTCCTTTTACAAATTATGTAGATCAGACACCTTTTTTCATAGCACAGACCAGTAGTGTGCAAGGTGGTCACTCCGTCACTGAGACACATGCCAGCCCTATGTCCCTTTTAATTAATTAATTTATTTATTTTTTAATTTTATTTATTTTTGTACGTATGAATGTACTGTCTGCATGTAAGTTTGTGCACCTGTGTCCTGCAATGCTGCGGAGGTCAGAAGAGGGTGTCAGATTCCCCTGGAACTGGAGTTAAAGATGGTTTTCAGCCGGGATGTGGGTGCTGGGGATCAAACCCTGGTCCTCTGCAAGAGCAGTCGGCTCTCTTAACCAGTAGGCCATCTCTCCAGCCCCCCTATGTCCCTTTTTTAAAAATTATTTTAAATTAGATGTATGTGTGAATATGTGCATGTGAATCAGGTGGCTAAGGATGTTAGAAGAGATTGTCATATGCCCTGAAGCTGAAGGGGTTGTGAGCTGTTGGATGTGGGTGCTGGGAACTGAACTTGGATCTGCTGGAAGTGCAGTAAACCCTTTTCACTGATGAGCCATTTATTTAGCCCACCTTGCACAATATCCTCTAAACTTTCCTTCATTCTCTCTTTGACTTTGACCTTGGTAGTACTGATGCTTTGAAGATTATGGCCCTGGTATTTTCTCTAGTTTCCCTTGATTTGGGTTTTCCTGATGAGCCCTCAGGATCACTTTTAGTTTAAAAATTCTTGGTGCGGGGCTGGAGAGATGATGGCTCAGCAGTTAAGAGCATGGACTGCTCATGCAGAAGACCCCGGTTCAATTCCCAGCCCCCCATGGCAGCTGAGAACCGTCTTTAACTCCAGTTCCAGGGGAATCCGACGCCCTCTTCTGACTTCTCTGGGGCATTGTATGACACGGGTGTACCAACCTACACATAAAAATAAATCAATAAAAATTTAAAAAATTCTTGGTGGAAAATATCCCACGAATGGTTCTGTGTTCTGAGAATCANGGTCTACGATTAGCTCCGCCCACCGCTTCGGTGACAGGATTTAATTTAGAAAAAAAAGTTGTGGTAGCACACACCTTTCATCCCGTGCCAGGGGGAGGGGAGGCAGGCAGGTCTCTGTGAGATCCAGGCCAGCCTGGTCTACTTAGTGAGCTCCAGGCCAGCTGGATACAGAGAGCATTGTGTAAAAAAACAAAAATTCAAATATATAGGTTTTGTATACAAATATATATATGATGGGGCAGAAGGATCAGAGATCATCAGCTGCTGTCTGAGCACAGGGTTCTTTCTCAAAATGGTTCTTTATCCAGTGGTACAGAAACCAAATTTACAAATGAAAATCCAGATTTGGGGCCTCCTAATCTCCAGTTCACAGAATAGGCAGGTGATGGAATTTCCCTCTGCGCGGTGCCTACCAGCACTTCTAGATGTGGGATGGAGTCAAGTACTCTGCCAACACAGGCATCCCACTGCCCTAACAAGCAAACACACCCCAAACAGGACCGAAGCACACAGTGGTGAAAATTCTGAAGCTTTATCTGACTGGTTTATTCCCAGGTCACTTCCAACATATCCCTTCCCCAACTTGATCTTCTAGAAATAGAATTTGAAATGTGTGTGCAAGGTGAAGGTGTGTGGATCAGGAGTTCAATGTCAGTCCTTGCCACAGGGAATTCGAGGCCGGCCTGGGATACTACACTGTAGTAGACAAACTTTTCTTGGTTCTTTGAGTCAAAGAACCAAGAAAAGTTTGTCTACTACAGTCTAGACAGGTTAAACATTATTTATTTTTATTTTATTTTACTTTAGTTCTGTATGTGTATGAATGTACTGTCTGCATGCAGGTTGTGCACCATGTCGTGCAATTGCGAGGAGGTTCAGAAGAGGGTCTCTGACTCCCCTGGAGCTGGATTCTCCTGGAATTGGAGTTTCAGACGGATCTCGGCTGCCATGTGGGTGCTGGGATCGAACCCGGGTCCTCTTGTAAGAGCGTCGGCGCTTTAACCCCTAGGCCATCTCTCCAGCCCTAAACATTTATTTTGATTCATAATATACTTCGAATTTTTAGTTAATTGTTATTCTAGTGCATGAGTGTTCTGCCAGCTTGTCTGTAAGTTCACCTGTGTGGAGTAACGGGGGAAAAGGCCAGAGAGGGTATCAGATGCCCTGCAACTGGAATTAAGGAAAGTTGATAGCCTCCATGTGGCTGCTGAAAACTAAACCCGGGTCTTCTGCAAAAAACAGCATTGCTATTAACCACTGAGCCATCTCTCCAACTGGCCTAGAATTCCCTAACAGTAGACGGAGCTGGCCTCTTGAACTCATGGCAATTCTTCCTGCACCCGCCTCCCTGGATTTAAGGTGTGGCTACCAAACCCAGCTTAAAAACATTTACTGTGTAACATTATTATTATTTTTTTTGGTTCTTCTTTAGACAGCGTTTCCCTGTAGCCCAGTGTCTGGAACTCACTTAGACCAGGCTGGCCTTGACTCAGAGATTCTTCTTGCCTCTGCTCTGAGTGATGGTATTAAATACGGGGGTCACCATGCCTGGATACATTTAACGTCTTTTTGGTGGGGGGTCTTTTTTTTCTGAGACAGGGTCTCACTTTAGCCCTCTGTGGCTGGAAGCCATGTGTCAGACCAGGCTGCCCCTTTGATGCTAAAAACTCTGCCAAAAAAAAAACAAAAAAAAAAAAAGGATTGCCTGCCTTGCCTCCCAAGTCCAGGATTACAGGCCTGAACTCCCAGGCCCAGTTTAAATATTCTCTTAAACATAGTAGAATTATTAAGCACTGGAAATTTAGCATTCATATAATATTTTTTCTTGCTTTTCTTTTTTTTTTTTTTTTTTTTGGTCTTTTGAGTAGGGGTCTTCCTGTCGCCCCAGTGTCCTGGAACTTACTCTGTAGGACCAGGCTGGCCTTGTTTAAAAGAACATTGCCCAAAAAAAAAAAAAAAAAAAAAAAAAAAGACATCTGCCTGCCTTTGCCTCCAAGTCCTGGGATTACAGGCCGGAACTCCCAGGCCAGTTAAAATTCCTTAACATAGTAGATTATTAAGCACTGGAAATTTAGCATTAATATATTCTTTCTTTTTTTTTTTTTTGGTCTTTTTGAGGATCAGGGTCTCCCTGTAGCCCCAGCTGTCCTGGAACTCACTCTGTAACCAGGCCTGACCCTTGAACTCACAAGGGTCTGTCTGCCTCTGCATCCCAAGTGCTAGGATTAAAGGCGGGCACCACTACACCCAGCTAATATTATTTCTATCCATTCCCCATTCCCAATTCTTTATAAATAGTATCGATAATGTCCTCAAGATTAAAAAAAATCCCAGAAGATACGGTTTTATTTTTAAATTTTGGGGCTAGAGAGATGGCCTAGTGGTTAATAGCGCTGGCTGCTCTTGCAGAGGACCCGGGTTCGATCCCCAGCACCCATGTGGATGCTGAGAATCTTCTTTAGCTCTCCAGTTCGAGAGAATCTGACACCCTCTTCTGACTTCCAAGGCATTGGCACGACACGGGTTCACAAACCTGCATGCATGTACATTCATTCATACACATATAAAACAAATAAATTAATTTTTAAAATAAAAAAAGTCTTGAGCTGGGGAAAAAATTTATGTATACGAGTCTTTTTCCTACTTGTATGTAAGTGCACCATGTGGCGCCACTGCCCCTGGAGGGCAGAAGAGGGCATTCCATACCCTGGAATGGAGTTACGGGAAGGTCATCCTGTTATTTTTTTTTACAATTTTAAAATTTTATTTTTTCTGTGTATGAATGTACTGTCTGCATGGAAATTTGTGCACGGTCGTGCAATGCCGCATGAGGTCAAGAAGAGGGTGTCGAACTCCCCTGGGAACTGGAGTTCTCTGAATTGGGCTTTCAGACGGTTCTCGTCCCGCCATGTGTGGTGCTGGGGATCGAACCGGGTCCTCTGCAAGATAGGTCGGCGCTCCCCAACCGCTTAGGCCATCTCTCCAGCCCCAACAGAAGTCCTTCCTTTTAAGCAGAAATACGCCAGCCTCCCCAAAGACAACATCTTCAAATGCAGATTCTAGGTTTTTTTTTTTTTTAAGGGGTTGGGACTAGAAGAGGACAGCTTGGGAAGAGAGGAGGAGGAGAGGAGACAGTAACGAATCCTAAAGGAGGAACTGGACACACACTACTAACCCGCCCTCTGGGAACACAGTTTCAGGAACATCCTTTTACAAATTATGTAGATCAGACACCTTTTTTCATAGCACAGACCAGTAGTGTGCAAGGTGGTCACTCCGTCACTGAGACACATGCCAGCCCTATGTCCCTTTACTTAATTAATTTATTTATTTTTAATTTTATTTATTTTTGTACGTATGACCATGTACTGTTGCATGTAAGTTGTTGCACCTGTTTCCCTGCAATGCTGCAGGAGGTCAGAAGATGGTGTCAGATTCCCCTGGAACTGGAGTTAAAGATGGTTTTCATGTGGGTGCTGGGATGTGGGTGCTGGGGATTCAACCCTGGTCCTTCGCAAGAGCAGTCGGGCACTCTTAACAGTAGGCCATCTCTCCAGCCCCCCTATGTCCCTTTTTTAAACAATTCTTTTAAATTTTTTTTTTTTTTTTTATGTGTATCAGTGTGTGGGTGCTTAAATAGGCCAGAGGACGGCATCAGATACCCAGGATCTGGTTTTACAGATGGTTGTGAGCTGTTGGATGTGGGTGGGGACTGAACTTGGATCTGCTGGAAGTGCAGTAAACCCTTTTCACTGATGAGCCATTTATTTAGCCCACCTGCCACAAATCCTCTAAAACTTTCCTTCATTCCTCTTTGACTTTGACCTTGGTAGTACTGATGCTTTGAAGATTATGGCCCTGGTATTTTCTCTAGTTTCCCTTGATTTGGGTTTTCCTGATGAGCCCTCAGGATCACTTTTAGTTTAAAAATTCTTGGTGCGGGGCTGGAGAGATGATGGCTCAGCAGTTAAGAGTCACGACTGCTCATGTCAGAAGACCCCGGTTTCATTCCCAGCCCCCCATGGCAAGCTGAGAACCGTTTTAACTCCAGTTCCAGGGAATCCGAGCCCTCTTCTGACTTCTCTGGGGCATTGTATGACACAGGTGCATTACACACGTGCAGGGAAAGCATTCATACATATAATAACAAATTTTTAAAAAATTCTTGGTGGAAAATATCCCACGAATGGTTCTGTGTTCTGAGAATCAGCTACCTCGTCACAGGTGATATTACTTTGTTACTTGCTAAGGATAACTTATTTAAGGTATTTTATGTTATTTCTCTTGTTCAGACACCATTTTTTGTTTTCTGTTTTTAAAAATGTATTGTGGGGGGCTGGAGAGATGGCTAGCGGGTGTTAAGAGCGCCGACCGCTCTTACAGAGGACCGGCGTTTGGGGTTCGATCCCAGCACCCACATGGGGCTGAAAACCGTCTCAAACTCCAATTCCAGCAGAAACTTCCAGTTCCATGGGGAATCCGACACCCTCTTCTGACCTCCGCGGGCGTTGCCACGACACGGGTGCCACAAACCTGCATGAAGCACAGTACATTCATAACATACGGAAATAAATAAATAAAAAAAATAATAAAAATAATATAAAAATGTATTGTGACTGTGTGTGTCTGTCTGTGGTATTGTACTGCATGTAATTTTTGTTTTTTTTTTTGGCGGCGGCCCATGTGAGTTGTCGTACCACAGAGCCAGAGACCAAGGGCATCAGATGTTCTGGGGCTGGAGTTACAGGTGGTTTTTGAACTGTCCAATTCGGGTGCTGGGAAAATGAGTTCTCTGTATGAGCTGTACATATTCTTTTTTTTAACAATTTTTTAAAATTTAATTTTTATTATTTTTTATGTGTATGAGTGTACTGTCTGAATGTAGGTTGGTGCCGCGTCATGCAATGCCTAGGAGGTCAGAAGAGGGCATAGGATTCCCCTGGAACTGGAGTTAAAGACGATGGGTGCTTGGGATCAAACCTGGGTCCTCTGCAAGGGCAGCTGCCACTCTTAACCGCTGAGCCATCACTCCAGCCCCAAGGTTTAAGTTTAAGAAGAAGGCCAGAGGTATGCATAACTAAGAAGATCCGGTCAAGCTGTGGCTCCCGACTGTCCTGCAAGATGCTCTGAAAAGTTGCCAGAAATTGTGTGAAATCTCTTTCCAAAAGACAGGTCCTCTGCAAGAGCTGTACACTCTTAGCCACAAAGCCATCTTCTATTACAGTCATTTTTTTCAGTTTTTTTTTTTTTTTTTTTTGTCTTTTTTGAGACCGGGTCTCTCGTATCCCCAGCTGTCCTGGGAAACTCCGCTCTGTAGACAGGCTGGCCTTGGACTTCCAACGATCACCTGCCTCTGCTTTCCATAGGCTAGGATTAAAGGCCTGGGCCCACACATCACACAGCTATTTACTTTTTTTATGGTTGATGTACTGTTTACAGGGAGGTTTGTGCACCCAATCATGCAATGCCACCGGAGGTCAGAGAGGGTGCGTTGCCGGCCATGTGGGTGCTGGGGATCTAACCCGGGTCCTCTGCCAGAGGCAGTCGGCGCTCTTAATCGTTAGGCCCCATCCTTCTCCAGCCCTGTTTGTTTTTGTTTGTTTTTGTTTTTTGTCTTTTTTTAAAAAAAAAACAGGGTCTCCCTGTAGCTCGGCTGTATCCTGGTGCAACATCACTATGTAGACCAGGCTTGTCATTGGAATTCACAACGATCCGCCTGCCCTGCCTCCCACGGCTAAATTAAAGGCATGCGCCACATGCCCGGCACACCCGTTTTTTGTTTTAAACAGGGTCTCAGCATGGGGGAGAAGGGAGGGTCAGGAGGCAGGGACGAGGCTTCACGAGCCCATTAAAAAAAATAAATAAAAATAAACAAGGTCTCATCATGTAGCCCTGGCTGGCCTGAAACTCTATGTAGACTGGCCATAGACTGCCCAAACTCCAGGCTGGCCTAGATCTCACAGAGATCTGCCTCTGCCTCCTGCGTGTGGGATTTAAAAGCTGTACCAAACATGCCTGGTTTAATTTTATTGTGTTGTTGTGTGCGGCTTTGCGCGCGTGTGTGTGTGTGTGTGCGTGCGTGCGCTATGTGTGTGTGTGTGTGTGTGTGTGTGTGTGTTCTCACACACATGCCCACCTGTGCCACATACTTCTGGATATTCTTGGAGGGCAGAAAAAGGTGTTGAGGGGCTGGAAAGATGGCCTAGCAGTTAAGAGCACCGACTGCTCTTACAGAGGACTGGGGTTCGATCCCCAGCACCCACAAGGCGGCTGAGAACCGTCTTTAACTCCAGTTCCAGGGGAATCCGACACCCTCTTCTGACCTCCGCGACATTGCACGACACGGGTTCACAGACCTACATGCAGACAGTACATTCATACACATAAAATAATTAAATTAAAAAAAGAAAAAGGTGTTGGATCCTTTGGAGCTAGAGTTACAGGTGGTTATGAGTTCCAAACTTGGGTGCTGGGAACAGATTCTTCCGAAAGAGTGCTTGTGCTCTGAATGATTGAGTCAACTCTCTGAGACCCTGGCGCTCTCTCTCTGTCTATATCTATATCTATTATATTTGTGTGTGTGTGTGTGGTGTGTGTGTCTTTTTTGAGACAGCATCTTCCTTTAGTCCCAGGTGGTCTGGAGCTCACTATATAAACAAGACTGGTCTCAAACTTGCAGCAATCCTCCTGAGTGCTGGGATTTAAAGGCATGGGCCACCATGCCTGACATCTAGTTTATATTTTTATTTCTTACTTTTTCAGTTACTTTAGTTTTTTTTATTTTTTTTAGTTTTATTTTATTTTTTTGTCTTTTTGAGTAGGGTCTTCCTGTACGGCCCCAGCTGTCCTGGAAACTCTCACTCTTGTAGACCAGGCTGCTTTGAACTTACAAAGATTCACCTGCCTCTGTCTCCCAAGTGTGGGATTAAAGGATGTGCCACCATGCGTCAATCGTCAAGGGAAGGTGGGTCTTTGAGACAGGGTTCATCGTATCCCTGGCTGGCCTTAACTGTTTATGTAGAGACCATCTGGCCTTGAAATACAAGAGATCACATGGATTCTCGGCATGTTAGGCTAGGAATTAAAGGTGTGGGCCAACAAGTTCAATTATTTTTAAATGGCAGCTCAAAAGTTGAACCTGGGAATATTTAAATATTGGGCTGGAGATATGGCCTAGCAGTTGAGAGTCGCGACTCTTCTCTTGCCAGTGGACCCTGTTCGATCCCCAGCACCACGAGGCAGCTGGAGAACCGTCTGTAACTCCACTCCAGGAGAACTGCCGTTCCAGGGGAATCCGCAGGCCTTCTCTCTGAACTCCGGGCATTGCAGGACACGGGTGCACAGCCCTACATTGCAGACAGTTAACATACACATCCCTATAAATAAATAATGAAAAAAAACATTTAAAAAATAATTAAATTAAATAAAAAAAAGTGAAATATATTGATCCAGCGTGGTGTAGGAGTACCTTTTAAATCCCGCCACTTGGCGCAGGTTCAGCGGGGTTACAAAGAGACCCGGCTCAAAAAGACAAAATAACAATAGTAACAAGAATCCATACCTTTTGTGGAAAAATTTATTCCACTGCTTAGTATTAAAGGACTCTCTTATTCTCTTTGTTTTTTTGTTGTTTTTTTTTTTTTTTGTCTTTTTTTGAGACAGTTATCCACCATAGCCGGCCCAGCTGCCTGGAACTCACTCCTGGTAGACCAGGCTGCGTGAACTCCCGAGTTCCGGGCCTCTGCTTGCTGGAGTGCTAGGATTAAAGGCGTGTGCGATCGTAACCCAACCACACTGGGCTTAAAGGCAGAAGTTCCTTAGGGCACCATGTTGGTTGCTGGAATCGAACCGGGTCGCTCTGCAAGAGCTTGGTGTCTTAACTGCTTGAGCCATCTCTCCAGGCCGATAAATCTCATTTTCCACAAATACACACTTCAGTGGTTATTCAACACTTGCAATAGTAAATGTGCATAATTTCAAAAAGGCTACTTCCTAGTTCTTATAGTGGGGTAGTGAACATTTATCATTGCTGTGCATTTGAAATTTTACCATTATTATAACTAGACTCATGATCCAGATAGTCTTTTTTTTTTAAATTTTTTTTAATTTTGTATTTTGTGTGTCTTTTCGGACAGGGTCTCCCTAAAGCCCCAGCTGTCGACTCCATTCTGTAGACCATGTGGCCTTAGAACCACAAAGATCCGCCCTGCCTCTGCCTCTTCCAAATTGCTAGGATTGAAAGGCGCAAAAAAAAAAAAAAACCACCATGCCGATGATCCAATGAGTCTTTCACACACAGAATTTAAAAAACACCCACAAAAGCAACTGGACCTTAGTTTCTCAAAGACATGGTAAATAGAAATACTACTTGAAGCCGGGCGTGGTAATGCACGCTTTAATCCTTAGCACTGGGAGGCAGAGGCATAGAGAGGGCAGGCGGATTCTCTGTGAGTTCAGAGGCCAGCACTGGTTACATAGTGCAGTTCCAGGACAGCCAGAGCTACAGGGAGACCCTACTCAAAAAGCCCAAAAAAAAAAAAAAAAGAAAAGAAAAGACATATTACTTGAGCCGGGCGTGGTACGCACACGCTTTAACCTCATGCACTTCTAGAGCTATTTGTGAAGGCCAGGCCTGGTCTAGTTACACAGAGTTCCAGAGCGTGGGGCCACAGGAAGACCTGCCACGAAAAAGAACCAAAAAAAAAAAAAAAAAAGAAATACTACTTGAATTGCACAGTTTTCAGCACTGTTAAGCGAGGTTATTTCCGGAAAGGTAATGTTGGGTTCTACTCACTGTGCCCGAGTCTTCTTCTGGCAGGCCTTTAGGCCGGGTTTAGGAAGAGGCGAACTTTTACATTTCCTTTCAGCATCACGCATGCGCACAAGTGGTGCTGGTAGATGCCACAACCTGAAGTCTCTTGGGCTAGAGGGCATGGGGCAGAAATTCAGTCTGAGTTTAGCGAAGACTACTTCAGGTTTATCTTGTTCATCTGGTGAATATCAAGAACATTGGGGAGCTGGCTCGGGGGTAAAGACCACTGACTGCTCTTGCACAGGACCGAGGTTGGATTCCCAGCACCCACACACAGCAGCTAACAACTATCAGTAACTCCAGTTCCAGGGGATCTAACTCTCTAGTCTCTCCAAAGAGACTGCACGCAAAGGTGCACTTACATACACGTCAGGGGGAGGGGGCCTTATATTTGTAAAAATAAATTGAAAATATTTATTTATTTGTCTTTTTGAGACAGGGTCTCCCTGTAGCCCCAGCTATCTTTGAACTCACTATGTAGACCAGGCTGGCCTCGAACTCACAGAAATCCGCCTGCCTCTGCCTCCGGAGTGCTGGGATTAAAAGCGTGTGCCACCACACCCGGCATAAATTAAAATTTAAATGAGCATTGAAGTCCTGGTGAAATGCGGTGAGAGCCGGGGCCCGGGCCGGAGTTAAGGACTTGTCCTCCTGCAGAAAAAGTGAAAGAAGGAAGGAAAAAGATGAGAAGGGGGCTTAAAATTTCCAGGGTTCAGCCAGCGCCAAACTCTATAGCAAAATTGAAACTAAGGCATCAAGTCACAAGAGGGGACATGGAGGCTCACGGGAAATCCACGAGCCTGTTGATCTGAGCATGCGTAGTTCTTGTTCTTCGCCTGCAGTGTGTGAATCACTGGCCCATTCAAGGGCGTGCTTTCCAGTTCTCCCAGTTGGTTGGATTGGTGTGTGGAGCTGTAGTCTGCAGCCTCACATCCATCTGTTTCCAGGAACACCAGGAACACCACGGCCGGACCCAGGCCAGGAGGCAAACCAGATCCTCTCCCACCGTGTGCACACTAGTGTTAAAACCAATGACTTTGGAAATGCGGAGATGGCTGGGCCTCGGGGCCTTCACGCAGCCTCGCCAGAGAGATGTGCAGCCTGGTTCCGGGATTGTTCCACAGACGCTGTCCAGGGTGTGGGTTCAAGTCCTGGCTCTGTGATCCTGGCAGATTCAGTTCTGATTCTGTCTTTCTTTTCAAATCAGGAATGATAATAGTACTCATTTAGACGGGTTGTTGTGAGAATTAAATGAATGTGCAGTACCTTCAATGATGTCTTGAGATTCCCCAAGTATCAAGGGTGTTTACACATAAAGGAAGACACTCAACTTTTATAATGTTTATTTATTTAGTGAATGAGTGTTTGCATGCATGCATGTAACTGCAGAGGCCAGACGAGTATGTAAGGATTCTCTAGAAGTAGATCTATGGATGGTTGTTAGCTAATCATTGCATTCTTTTTATTTTTCTCTTTTTTTTTTTTTCCCCTTAGATTGATGAAGATCCTAGCCTGGTTCCAAAAGCAATTCAAGGTAGAACTTTTTATTTTTATTTTTTTGGCCTTTTTGAGACAGGGTCTCCCTTTTTAGTCCCAGCTGGCCTGGAGCTTGCTATGTAGACCAGGCTGGCCTTGAACTCACAGAAATCTGCCTGCCTCTGCCTCCCAAGTGCTGGGATTACAGGCGTATGCCATCACGCCCGGCTGGAACATTTGGTTTCAATTGCCATGTGGGTGCTGGGAACCAAACCTAGGTCCTCAATGAGAGAATCAGTGCTCTAAACTGCTGAGCCATCTCTCCAGCCCCCAACTTAAAAAAAAAATATTTACTTATTTTAAATGTTTATTTATTTATTATTTTCATTTTATGTGTATGAGTGTTTTGCCTGCATGTATGCAAGTGTGTGGGTAGCAGGAATGAAACCCAGGCCCCGGCAAAAAACAGCCAGTAGCCCTAACCACTGAACCATCTCTCCAGCCCTAAGATTTTATTTATTATTTATTTATTTATTTTTCAAAGCCAATTTTTAAAATTTAAAAATTTTATATTTATTTATTTATTTATTTATTTATTTATTTATTTATTTATTT